>CAUYSK010055519.1:0-113526 GCA_963575035.1 Avahi laniger | reverse complement strand
AGATTGGCCCCCCTATCCCCCAATCCCTAGACAGTATTTCTGCCATGTGATCACCCTAGTGTTGATCAGTTAGTACCAATTTGATGGTGAATACAAATGGATCCCGTTCTTCTGCTCTTGTGGTGCCTCACTTTGGATAATGGGCTTAAGTTTAATCCAGGAAAGTATAAGAGGTACTAGATCGTCGTCATTTCTTATGATCGAGTAATATTCCATTGTAAACATATACCAAATTTTAATAATCCATTCATGGATTGACGAGCACTTGGGTTGTTTCCACGTTCTTGCAATAGTGAATTGTGCTGCCATAAACATTCGGGTGCAGATGTCTTTATAGTAGAATGTTTTGTGCTCTTTTGGGTAGATGCCTAATAGTGCTTTTGCTGGATCGAATGTTATTTCTATTTTTAGCTCTCTGAGGTATCGCCAAATTCTTTTCCACGTAAGTTGCACTAATTTGCAGTCCCACCAGCAGTGTAAGAGTGTTCCTGACTCTCCACATCCTCGCCAGCATTGGTTGTTTTGGGATTTTTTGATAGAGTCCAATCTCACTGGGGCTAGATGATATCTCATTGTGGTTTTGATTTGCATTTCTCTAATGGTTAGAGATGTTGAGCATTATTTTATATGTTTGCTGGCCATTATTCTGTCTTCTTTTGAAAAGTTTCTGTTCATTTCCTTTGTCCATTTGTAGATGGGGTTGTTTGATTTTTTCTTGTTGAGTTTTTTGAGTTCTAGATAGATTCTGATTATCAGCCCTTTATCAGATGTGTAGAGAGCAAATATTTTTTCCCATTCTGTGGGCTGTCTATTCACTCTAATGATAGTTTCCTTGGCAGTGCAGAAGAAAAGCTGTTTTTATTTTTTGAGACAGGGTCTCCCTCATCACCCCAGCTAGAATGCAGTGGCATCATCATAGCTCACTGCAACCTCAAACTCCTGAGTTCAAGAGATCCTCCTGCCTCAGCCTCCTGAGTAGCTGGTACTACAGGTGCCTGCCACCACACCCGGCTAATTTTTCTATTTTTAGTAGAGATGGGGTCTCACTCTTGCCTAAGCTGGTCTTGAACGCCTGAATGCAAGGGATCCTCCCTCCTCAGCCTCCCAGAGTCCTAGGATTATAGGCATGAGCCACCTCATCCGGCCGATTTAAAAGATTTTAAAGCTTCAGTTATCTGGGAGATGGGCTTATGTGGCCCTTCATCCTGTAATAATAGGTAAATGCAGGAATATAACAAACCCACCTGCACAATACATAATCTGTGGTGGCTTTTATCTCTCCCAGCCCTGTCTTCAGATGGGGACCAGTCATAGTTGTGCTCTTGAGGGGAGGGGATGTGATCATTTGGGACTTTCTGGCTCAGTGTACAGCACAGTATGTTTCCTTGTCCTTACCTTTGTGCTTTTTGTGACTTAATGTACAAGTATGAGAAAAAATTTTAAATTAATATTGCAAGAACAAACTTTTCATTTTACACAATTGGTTTTTATTGGTTCCACTTTGAGAATGATGTCATGGTTTTACCATTGAATGACTCACTCATACTCTTGCTGTGCATTTTCCTGTTTAGTAAACTGTAGATAAAATGAAGTGAAACTGCAAATAAAAGATTCATTGGGAGAGGCAGTCATGACCTTCTAGGTTTTCAACTTGTGGGATCAATCTTACAGTGTGTCTTGTCATAGAAATCTAGTGCATGCAAATGTATGTGTTCCCAGACTGGAAACAGAAATGGTTTCAGTGAGGGTGTATTATTTGAAAAAAAGACATGCTCACAGCAAAAAATTGAGGCAACAGTAAAAGATGTGAAGAAGAAGGTAAAAATCCTTTTGATCATACTGCTCAGAGATTATATCTGCTAGGATTTTTAGAGATCTTTTCTAAACACGTGCATATACAAATGCATGCTTAACTTAATCAATTTAATTAATCAATAATTAATTAATTTAGTTAGGATGGAATCATACTGTACATAGTGTTTTGTAACCTGTGTTTTTGGGTAAAAAATATATTATGAGCATCTTTCATATCAATATTATTATTGTTTTCAATAGCTGCACAGTATGTCACTGTTTGGATGAATAATAATTTATTTAGCCAAACCTTCATTGATGTAATCCAATTTTAACTCTAGCTTTTTCAAAAAATTCCTCTGATTTTTTAATAAAATAACTAGATTTCTGAGGGGTTTTCTAATCTTAAATTTTTAAAAGACCAAGTGCTTCCAGCCATTCAAAGAAAACCTCAGCTAGAAAAGAAAAAGAGTCTTCAAAACCACAGTATTCACAGAATGTTTCTGGCCTAAAATCTTAACTAAAGTTCTTATTGAATTCTTCTGATAAAGATTTCATCAAAAGTGACAAATATTAGCATGGAGAAATGAATTAGTAGATGTTCTTCAGACTATCTGTAAAAATCACATCTACCATTTTTTAGATATAGCTATTGAGCACCACTGAGCTATAATATATATTATATATTATTATATATAGTTTATTTATATTTATATAACTATTGAGCCATGGAATAGTGATGTTACTACTAACAGAGTTATCACATTGCACAACTCCATGGGGCACTATTATCATTATATTCTCTGTGAATGACATTTTCTGGAGTACTACAGTGCACATCTGTATGCTGGTTTTCACATCATTTAAATAGCCCGTAGGGTTCTATTAGTACTTAGCCTGATTGCTTTGTAACTTTTGAATATTTTTCATTCATGTATTCCTTTACTCATTATCAAATATTTCTGAATACCCACAGTAAAGGAGAATTGGGATCCTGAGGACTTGCCCACTTCACTGTTGACCAAGACAGACCAGGCTCTGCCTCCTGGACCTTTTTCTGTTTGAGTTAGAAAGCCTCATTTTGTTTAATGGTGTACTTTTAAACAGAGGGAGTTTATAAACAAAGCATGGAGATCATAGACTTGTGACTGGGATAATAGAGTAGAGAGAAAAAGGACAGTCCTGGAGGGAGAGTAGCAATTCGGTGGTCTCCTTTGCATCACCTTTATCCATAATGCACAGCCATAGGTATTCTTAACATTTCTGTTCATTCAGAAACACAATTCTTAGTGAACCTCCAGAGGACATGAATTCTAACTCTCAGGGGACCATTAGGAGGCATTCCCTTACATCATCTCACATATACCCTGCGTGGCATCATTTACTCCTCTGTCTCCTTATCTTGCTATTCCCAGGGATGAGCACAGTGTGTGACACTTAACAAATGCTCACTGTATGTTACTTGAATATATATTGAATTTCTGAGAGCATTCTGGATACTCCATCAAGATACCCATTTCTGTTGGAGTCATGTGAAGGCATCTTCAATTTGACTGCACAATTATCTCATGTGTCACCATGCAGAGCATCCATTTTTGCCTTTCCCCTCTGTTACTTGGACTATACATTATCTATGACTAAAGGAAGCTATGACAGAAACCCACAATCATCAATTGTAAGAGCCAGAAGGAACTTTACAGGGCATCTAGTCCAGTCCCATTAATATATGGGTGAAGAAACTGAGAGCAGAGAAATACAATAACCTTTTAAAAATCATACTGGAGTCTGGGGTCTGGATTCCTCACTCCTTCGTTTAACAAGCGTTTATTAAGCACTTACTAAGTATGTGCCACTTGGCTTAGCACTGGGTATTCCAAGTTAAATCGGACACAAAAGAGATCTTCTCTGAGACTGTCAGTCCAGCAGAGCAGCCAAATGCATGCAGAACAGGGCAGAGTGTAATAAATGTGTGTGCATGTGCGTGTGTGCACACACGTGTGGCACATAGCAGCAACTGAAGCACTCTCCCACATCTGCTTATAAACAGCAAGGGAAGTAAACAGCACCGTCTGGGCAGCCTTCTATGTTGGGAACTCTCCACATATTATCTCATTCAGTTTTCACGAAAATCCTGTTGGGTTGTGTCATCGTGCTCATTCCATAACTGAGAAAATGAGGCCTGGGGAGGTGAACTGGCTTGCCCTAGGCCATAACCAAAATTTCAACTCAGGGTCTGCTTGATTTCAAGCCTACGCTCTTTTGACTATAACAGGGATAGCAAGTGGGTTTCATCTCAAGGACAAATTCCATTTGATTGCTAGAGGCTGCTTGGGGCATCGTGCTGCAACGGATACTAGGTCACATGTGGGCTCAGAAGCAAGTAGTGCTTGGTTGATTAAGAATGGTGGCCACAAGTGTAGGAGGGGAAGTGGTAGCCTATGTCAGGACTTTGTCACTGCTGAACTATATACCACGCTGTACTTCCTCCAGGCCCATCTCTCTGTAAGTCAGAGTCTTTCATCCACTCCCTCAAATGCCTGCTATTTCCTGTTCCCTTCCTCTGAGCTCAGAATGGTATTTTTTGCCATCTGGATGTCCAGAATCTTGTGTCCTATTCAGGTCAACTTTCCTGTGCGGTGTCCCATGCCGTAGTCCTTTCAAAAATTTTCAACCCCATCAAAGTTATCATTTTTACATCCCCCCCAGGGCCCTGTTCTACATTAATGCCAGTTTATGTGATAAAATATTGCATGCCTACAGCTTAATGTGTTAGCATTTCTACCTAAGGTACAACAGAGGCTTTCCTAATCCAAAGGAGCATTGTCAGTGGGAAGAATTTCAGATCCCTGGGAAGGCTAGTTGAGATCTGTCAGTGTTTAAGATTATACCAATCCTAGCTCTCTGGGAGGCCGAGGCGGGCGGATTGTTTGAGCTCAGGAGTTCGAACTCAGCCTGAGCAAGAGCAAGATCCCGTCTCTACTAAAAATAGAAAGAAATTAATTGGACAACTAAAAATATATAGAAAAATTAGCCGGGCATGGGTGGCGCATGCCTGTAATCCCAGCTACTCGGGAGGCTGAGGCAGGAGGATCGCTTGAGCCCAGGAGTTTGAGGTTGCTGTGAGCGAGGCTGATGCCACGGCACTCACTCTAACCCGGGCAAAAGAGTGAGACTCTGTCTCAAAAAAAAAAAAAAAAAAAAGATTATACCAGGCAAATGGCTGCTACTATGCCAATACACACAGCCGACCTCACACCTTTCCTTAGCTGCCAGAGAGCCCTTGATATAATAGTGAGGTACTGAGGTATTGTTGGTCAATACATATAACGCTTAAAGTAGAATCTGGAGGTGGAGATGGTGTTTTCTTACTTATCCAGTTTATGACTTCCAGCTGTTGCCCAGAGTTAAACACTAGAATTACGTCTAGGGCAGTGGTTCTAACTGGTATGCCTCTGCTTTAAATTTTATCTCATAACCCCTTGGCATCAAGATTTTCAGTTTTCCAAAGCTGGCCACACATTTAAAACAAGCGTCTAAAACCAGTTGTTAGAGTCAAAAGATCCAATAGTAGTAACAGTAGTGTTAAATGAATCATTTATGGAATGTTTAACTGCTCATCATCTTAGTGTTTTGTTTTCTGCAGTAAAAATAAGTCAGATTTACTAAAGGTATGTATTTTCATTCCTTTCACATATGTGACAATCTATTTTCTGAATTATTGAACTTCCAAAACGCTGTGGGTAAATGAATGTGAACTTGACTGCACATCACATCTGGAAGTGTTATTTTTAAACTGTTGAGCAAATTCTTTAATGGCATAAGAGCATTTTCACTTGAATATTCTATGAATGTGTGACTCACACATTATAATGTTTCTGACCAAAAATAGATGTTTGCTTTGAATTTTTAAAAATTTTTTAAAATTTCTTTTCAAATGAGAAGAGCACTTTCCTAGGATGAGGTCCACAACCTGAGTTTTATGCAGAGTTGTAATTTTCTATTTTAGTAAATCAGACAGCCCTGTGGCTTACTAGGTTCGTATTATTGCTTGTGCCCTGCTGCTTTTTCCTGGACTAAAAACAAAGAATAACAGAGGGAACAGATTTAAAATATATCCTCCTGTTTGATGAAATTAGTAGTCCATGTGCCAAAGTGAGACTATTCTGTGTGAGTGAGTGTTTTTATCATTGCAGATGTGTTATTTGTGTGCCCTTCACATGTCAAGATTTTTTTTGTTAATTGCATGTGTGAATTTTTAAACAGATGAAAATATGGCTACAAGTCTAACTATAAGGAACAGAAAAGTTTGTGTCCTAAAGAACAAGCTTCATGTAACTTGAGATCTTATGGCACCAAAACCCCAGGAATGCCGAACTATCTTAAATACATCCCAGTGAGGACTGCCTCTCCAGATGGAATGTAGTTCTCCCCTCTTATTTCCTATAATGTTGAGATGAGATGTTAACCAGGGCATCATTTGAGATGTTTTGTAAACTTCCAAATTGGGATGGGGAGTGGCTACAGATTATCTAAACAATAATGTTGACTAGGGACTTTGAGAGATCTTTTATTTCACTTGCCACCAATATTTTCATTTGTAATTGTACCTTCCAAAGTGTTGCACGTTCTTCAATTTGATGTTTCTGATTACCTTAAATTGCAGTCATTAAGATATCATCTCAGTACTGTAATTGAATATTCTAGTATACTATTCACTATACTTTAAATATTAACATTGAACTCATTGATTTTTGAGTACCCAACTCAAACTAGTTTATTTAATTGCTAGAGGAAAGCTCATTTATAGTCTAATTGGACTATTAGTGAGTCTCTTAAACAGATACTGAAAGAACATAGAACATCATTAAGGTAAAAAAAATCACTACTTCTTATCAATATTACTGACCTATCACTTGGCAATAGAAGGAAATAGGTTTGTTATCCAGACTTAATGGTGGGCGATTGCTTAGTAAATATCTATTAATGGAAGGACATATGGCTTTAGCTACCACCTACTATTGATGACTTCCGTGTCCACATTTCAATTTGGAGCTCTCAGAGTTCTGACCCACGCTTCTGGCTGCCTCTGCATGTCTCCAAGGGAAGTAGCCACAGATCCTATAATGCCCTAAGCCTCGAACTGAACAGCTGTCTCCCGGTTCTACACCTGCCTCCCACCCTGACCGCATCCCAGTGTCCCTGCTTGATTATCACAGCCACACGCCACCCTCACCCTGGATTCTTTCCTCCCCTCACTTCCCAGATCCAAGTATTCACACAGTTCCTTCCTCAGTGGCCGTCTGACCATGTGTTCCTCTCCATCTCCACCGCCACTGTCTGTTCAGATTCTGATCATTTTCACCTGGATTTTAGCCAGTTTTCAGCTGAGTCGCCCTACCTGGGCCCACGGTTCTCTGATTTTACCACGTTAAGCACTTCCCAAGGGAGCTAACGCTGGAGGTGCCCAATCATACCTTCCTCAGTTTCTAACTCAGCAGGATGGGGTTTTCAAGAAATCTGAATTTTAAGCAGGTGGCTCAGGTGACTCTGAGGCAGGTGGGAGCAGACTTCCAGTTTCACATATACCTCTAGTCAGTCCTGAGCACTCAGATAAAACTTTGCTCTAAAATTTAAGATTTATCCACACCCCTGATTAGAAATCTTCAAAGAACTATCCTTGTATAGCAGTAGGTGGGGATGGGGTTTGGTTTGTTTTGGAGTTTTTTAGCAATGGGGTCTCATTCTGTTGCCTAGGCTGGAGTGCAATGGTATGATCATAGCTCACTGCAACCTTGAACTCCTGGGCTCCAGGGATTCTCCCACCTCGGCCTCCCAAGTAGCTGTGACTACAGGCATATGCCACCATGCCCGGCTAATTTTTTTTTTTTTTTTTTTTTTTAGAGATGAGATCTTGCTACATTGCTCAGCTGGTCTTGGACTTCTGGGCTTAAGCAATTCTCCCACCTCAGCCTCCGAGTAGCTGGGAGTACAGGCATGAGCCACTGCACCCAGTTTATAGTAGCAGTTTTTAAACTGCGGTCAGTGGATTTGCCAAGGGTTCCTCAGTGTGTGTGCGGATGGGGGCGAGGGAGCATTTGGAGTATGAAGATGAGAGCAAATCCTACTACACAGGGCTTTAGTCAACGCCCGCTCCCTCCGTCTCTTTCTTTAGTCAGAGCAGCTCTGATTATGAAGTTTAACAAGAGATTTCCTTTGGGAAAAGTATTCCTCTATGTTAAACAAAAAAAAAAAAAAAAAAAAGGTTTGAAAACCACTAATCTGTACCAGTGGATTTCAAACTTTCACTTTTTTTTTTTTTAAATCAGGACCCACAGTAAGAAATAGTGTACATTCTGTGTCATGGCCCAGTACACACACGTTTTTGTGTATAATTGAAACAGGTTTCATGAAATGTACCTTACTATACTTGAAACATCTGATATTTTCTGTTCTGTTTCGTTTTTTTACAAAATTGCTGGTTGCAACCCACTAAATTGATTTCACAACCCACTGAGTTGCTACTGAGTCTGAAAAACCTTTGATCTAGCCTTTTTCAATGGGATTCTTTTATGAACCATGGAACGTAGAAATATTTTCTTAATCCTCTCAAGTATGCTACATAACTCATACCATTCTAGGTGCTTCGGAGAGAAGTTAATTCATTACATACGGTGGATGCCTAAGGGCATTCAGACTTAATTCCTTGGATGAACTCATGTTTGAAAAAGGCTTACTAGCGTCTGATCTACACAATAAATCCAAACTCTTGAGTGTTGCACACACAGCCCTTCTGGGTCTGGCCCATGTTCACCTCTTAGACTTTATCTTACTTCCTCAGTCACCCACCTGGGTTAAACCATCCTGAACTATTTGGAATTCCCCAAATGCATCATGCTGTTTCTCACCTGGGCACAGTCATTCATGACCTTCAACTGAGACCTTCTTGGACAGTAGTTGGAGTCATCGGGTCCAGTTCTGTCCCTGTCCATCCCTGAAGGGCAGATTGTACACTGTTCGTGTGAGCAGGTGCTGCAGCTAATACAGTATCTAGCCCTATGTTGGCTCTTAATAAACCAGTTGCATTGACCTGACTCATCTTCTTTGTTACTGAGTGTAGGGCGCCATACTAAGTTCTAAGGATACAAATAGGTATGCGGCACAGCCTGCTTGCCTAGGGAGCTTATAGCGCACCTAAGAGATAGGACATATGTATTAAAAACTATCTCCAGTGTAGCACAATGCTCAAGAGTTTGCATGGGGCAGTCAGGCCTGGGTTCAAATTATGATTTTTATGAACCTAGGACAAACTATAGAACTACTCTAAACTTCAAATTTGTTGTATGTCAGACTAAGATAATAATAAGAGTGACAACTTTGTCAGAGTGTGAGTTTTAAATGGGAAGTACATGTAAAGCCCTGAGCACACTGCCTGGCCCAGAGCTCTCCGGAAATGATAGAGTGGAATTGAGCAGGTAATGTGTGCTGTGCCACGTGAATGTTGCAGGCGGAAAGCACCACAGGAGTTGAGAGCAGGGAATGGTCACCGTGGGTTGGAGAGATGGGGGAGTTCCAGTGGAGGAGGTGGAATAGGAGCTAAGTTTAGAAAGAAAAGTAGGCCTTAGATGAGGAGGTGGGAAGACATTCCTGGTGGGGCGAATCAGAGAGCCAGCAGAGGCCCAGAGGACTGTGTATACCTTGCTTATAGACTAGTTTCACTGCTAGTGTTTGTGTATTTATTTGTGTGTTCATGTGCAAACATTTTTCCAAAGGCAAGGTAAAGATAGTGATCTCTAGAGATGCTTATTTTCTCATTTTAAAGAATTCTGCTCCTTCTGTCCTTTCCACAGGTTTTTGCTACGTCTATATAGAGTCTACAATTTTGCTGATGAGGCCAGATTGATGAAAGCATTTTGGGTCAGCTTAGAGAAATGGTTTACAAAACTGGCTGTGCATCATAATCACCCCAGAAACTTTCTAGCCCTATAGATTTCTACGTCCCAATCTAGAGATTCCAACTATTGGGACTGATGTGGGACCAAGGAATCTGCATTATTAGAAAGCTCCACTGGTAATTGGGATGGCCAGCCAAGTTTGGGAACCACCAGCTTAGAGAATTCATCTTAATAAGATTTTTAACCGTACCATCTTATAATTGTGTCTGAGAAACAAGTCAAATTTGTTTTAATTTTATGGGGAATTGAAACTCATGGTTTCACAGAATTTAGCAATTTCTATTTGGAAAAGAGTTTAGAAGCCACTTAGCCCTATCTTTCATTTCAAAAAAATCGCTTCCCTTTGTACATCTCAGGGTAATCCGGGCAAAGGAATTACCCTGGTCAAGGGAGTCTCTCTGCCTGCTGAACAAAGGATTCCTCTCTTAAATACCTTTATTTACTTAAAAAGAAACCTTACATCCAAATTCTGCCTCTTTGTATTTTTCCATTTGTTTTGAATGACGCTCTGGAATGGGCCAGGATAAGTCTGTGCTTCCTCTCTACGTGATGGCCCTTCAGGTTTTTGGAGAGAATTAACAGCACATCATGTTTTTCCTTAGCCTTTTCTCCAGGAGAAACACACTGAATTTCTTCTACTGGTTTCCAGATGGGTACCTCTGGACCCACTCCTATTCATTAATGCCTGATTTAAAAAAAAAAAAAAGTGATCTGGGCTTGGCATGAGCTCATTTTTGAACACTGCTGGTTCCTAGCAGTCATAGTCTGAGCACTGAGGCTAAATACTCCTTCTAATACACTCCTTCTAATTTTCTCTTCTAGAATTTATGGAAGATTAATAGAGGATTGACTAATATATATTTTCCAGGATCTGTCACAAACATACCCCCTCTCCCTCACTTTTAAGAGTTAGTACAGTTTTCAGAATTAGTACAATTGGCATTTATGTTTCTGACATCTCCACATTCTCTAAGACATCTCCAAGATTACCCATTCCCAGGGCCCTGACATTTTCTTCACCTTTTAAGGCTTTTTTTGTTTGTGTTTTTGGAGGGGAGGGGTGCTTATGTCTAAGTGCTGACGTACAGTAACAACACCCAAAGAATGAGCTGTTGGATAAGCTGTGCATTCATTCTGAGGTGTGTGTGGAGCCAGGCAGAGGCCTCCAGGCAGAGGAGTCTCGAAATGGTGTGTTTCCCAGGGTCACTGCCAGGGAGTGTGACCATCTGCTCAAGGCAACATCTCTGAAGAACCCTCTGTCCAGGTTAGCGGCCTGGTGTATTCTGTCAAAGAACACTCACTTTTTTTTGTTCATTGGAAACAGTATAAAGATAAGGGCAGAAGATTTTTTATTTCTCTTCTTCCCCTATGGCCAGCCAATATTTTTGTTGGATTTCTCCCTTCCATCCATCCTTCCATCCTCCCATCCTCTCTCCCTCTTCCTCTTCCTCTTCCTCTCTGCCTCATTTCCTTCCCTACTCTCCTTCTTTTCCTCTCCTTTCCTCTCTTTCCTTCCCTTCCCCCCTTCCTTTTTCCCTTGTCTTGCCAGAAAATCCTTCGATTTGCAAACCAAAGAATGACTTATGATAAATGCAGCTTCATAGTCAGATATGATATACTATAGAGGGGACTTTAAAGTCCAGAAGCGCCCCCTCCCTCACCCTTTACTCACTTTAGTAGTAAGATGCTTGTGGTCCATGGCTAAGCAGCCTAGCATAAGGACAGGAGCACAGGCTTTGGTGCCAGGCTGCCTGGGTTCAAATCCTGGCCCTGCCACTTACCAGTTGTGTACCTTTGAACACGTCACCTGACTTCTCTGTGTCTCAGTGGTCTCAAATTTAAAATGAGGGTAGTATTAGGACCTATTTCCAAGGGTTGTAATATAGATTAAGTGGATTAATTCATATAAAATGCTTAGAACTGAACTTGACACATAATCATTACTCAATAAAAAGTTTGTCAAGTTTTAATTGAATGATTATTTTATATAATTCAATGCAAAGGGAAAATATATATGAATTACCATATTATGAAATACAGAGCATCAATCTGAAGATTTGTTTAGAGTGTTTAGGTCACCTGATTAATTCAAGCCAGAGTTTCATGCTGGGGAAAAAAAAATTCATGATTAAAAAAAAAATCACATCTGAAAAAAGGGGAATAGAGTTTTAGGAAAAACTTGGCAATTTATTTTTTATCCTTTTTTGATGTGTTTTTGGGTTGTGTGTATTCTATATCATTCAAACAAAGCTATATAAAATATGTGTAGACCTTAAAGACTAATACATAGAAGAATAAAAAAATAAGAATATCTGTATACTTGCCACCCAATTTCATAGAACATTACCAATATCTTTAGAGCCTCCTGGTGCCACCCAGGTGGCCTCTCTCCTGTAGAGATAACTGTATCATCAATTCTGTGTTAATCATCTTTTTGCTGTTTCTCATGGTTTTACCATATATAGATGTAATGTTACACATCTTATTGTTTAGATTCGCCTATTTCTTAAAACTATACCACCATTTTACATTGGCTTTGGTTATCAATATGTTTGGATTCATTTCTAGCATCTTATTTTGTTTTTTATCTGTCCCATTTTTTCTATGTTTCACTGTTCACCCTGCTTTCTTTTGTACTAAGGTCTTTTTTTTCTTTCCTTTAGTTCCATTTTTCCATTGATTTGGAAGTTATAGACTCTATTAAATTTCAGCTTTGTATTTAACAAAGCATAAAGTTAGTGAGTGTTTTTCCCTCCTTCCCGTTACCACGAGGACCTTGGAACACTCCCACTGAGATTTCTTTGGAATTACGGAATTTCATATAGAAAGTTTCATAGTTACAGCTTTTGCTGTCTGGCTTGTTTCATTCTTCTTTCCTGACAATGTATTAACCCTCTCTTAGGAAGCAAAGAGTACAAAAGTGTTATAGTTATGGGAAATACAGGCCACTGGAGCTGGATGGGGCCTTAAGGATTATCTAAACTAGTGTTTTCCAAACTTTTTGACCAAGCCCAACAGTAAGAAATATACTTTGCTTCATAGCCAACTCACATGTAAGTATAGTTTATAAAACTGAATCAAAACTTTCATGAAACAATACTTCACTTAATCTGTGTAATGCACTCTGAGCTATTGCATTCTATTCTTTCATTTAAAACAAAAAACTGGTCTTAGCTCATTAAATTGATTGCACATTGACTAAGGGGCTCTGACCCACAGTTTGAAAAACCTAGACCTACCCTAAAGTCCTCAATTTACAGCTGAGGAAGCCAAAGCCCAGAGTTGTGACATGGGTCTCCCAGAGTTGTTCAGGAAGCAAAGAGTTAGGACCTGAATCTCTGATCTCTCAAATCCAAGTCCAGTTCTTCATTCACATATGTTAGCCAGACCAAAAATAATACAAGATGGAGGAAAAAGGGAGCCATTGGTGACCTGTAGTTATGGAATGGAGAATTAAACCTTCCTGCTATCTCCTAGATATCTAATTTTGGGGGAAACATCATAGTTCTCATGCTCATAGTTCTCTTACTGTTTAGTGACCCCAGCACAGCACTGGGCACCACTTCCATCACCTCTGATCCTCACAAACACCCCACACAGTCGAGTTTATTATCTTGATGTTATAAAGCAGGGATCAGAGGCTCAGAGAAGTGACGTACTTTGCCTGATTCAGGTCTGGCCCCAAAGCTCATGGCACTTCCCTACCTTATACCACATGTCTGTAATCCTTGATTTGCCTTGCTTAGTATTATATCTCTCAGAAGGAAGATGAAGCAACAAGAGAAAGACCATCCAGCACTAATTCTAACCACTAAGAGTAACTAGTTGGTGACATGGTTTATAGATTTGCTTGTTTATTGTCTCATCTGCTAGTATTTTAGCTCCCTGAGTTGATGGTCCTCATCTCCTTCACTGTCTAGTACAGTTCTCGGCACATTATAAACTTGAAATGAGTATTTATTGAATGGATAAGTGAGTGCATTGAGACATAAGGATGCTGGGAGAAAGCAACCATATCACACTACAGAGGCGGGTCACATAGTGGCCAAGAGCACAGCCTATGGGGAAAGACTGCTTGTGTTCAAAATTAGGTGTCTCTTAAAAGATATTTAATCACAGACAAGTTACTTAACTTCTCTTGTGACTCAGTTTCCTGGGAATGGTAATAATGCTAACCTTATAGTGTGGTCCTATAAGTTAATCAAGGAAAGCGTTTATATCATTGTTTGGCTCAAGAGTGAGCACTGCATAAAAGTCAGATGTTACTGTTATCTACAGTTAAAATAACTAAGTAGGAGGATACTGAAACTGTGTCTCATATTTTAGGGGAAAAATATCCGGAAGTCTAGAGATGAGATAAGTATGATCCAATAGCTAGAGATTCCAAAGAAACTACTATTCATGTTCAATTGCAGAGTCTAAAAAGCATATTTCCAACTAACTCATAATGAAAGATTTATTTCTGACCAAAAAAATCTAAATCTAGAGCAGATGATTAAGCAGATGGCCTGTGAATATGTCAAAAAGAATATAGTGCTTACTAAGCATCAACATGGATTCATGAAGAATAAAATTTTTGAGCAAGTGACTTAGTTTAACCCACTAGGTTGGAATGCCATACACGCAGTGTGTCTTGACTTTCAAGAAAGCATTTATTGATAGAAAATCTGATTTAGAGAACAGCACAATGTAGGGTTAAATGTAAGCCCCGGAGTCAGAGACGCCTCCCACACGTTCCCCTGGAATTGGGCCTCAGTTTTCTCATCTGTCAAATGTGGATAATTATTGCAGCAGCCTCCTACTATGGTTCAGAGAACTGACAGATCACGCATGCGCACTGTTTCCTACGCAGGCGATAAATCGGAGCTCCTCGTGATCGCGAGATCTGGGTAAGCGGATAAGAAAGTGAAATAGACCGTGTGTCCAGGAGGTTCCCAGCCGTTTGTCTCTAACAAGCCCAGGTCCCAGACGCCCAGATGAAGGGTGTACGTTTGCCTCGCAGTTGTCGAAACAAATGCGTATGGTCCCTTGACAGCCCTGCCTGAAGGCTGGGCGGGAAGAAGCTGAGTAAGCAGCCTAAGGTCTGAGCTCGCTTGCTTTCCCTTCTCTCCTCCAGGGGCGTTCGTGGTGTGCTGGACCCCGGGCCTGGTGGTTCTGCTCCTCGACGGGCTGAACTGCACGCACTGTGGCGTGCAGCACGTGAAGCGGTGGTTCCTGCTGCTGGCGCTGCTCAACTCCGTCATGAACCCCATCATCTACTCGTACAAGGACGAGGACATGTACAGCACCATGAAGAAGATGATCTGCTGCTTCGCTCAGGAGAAGAACCCGGAGAGGCGCCCGTCCCGTGTCCCCTCCACGGTCCTCAGCAGGAGCGACACGGGCAGCCAGTACACGGAAGATAGTATTAGCCAAGGCACGGTCTGCAATAAAAGCAGTTCCTGAGCCGCCGACGCCTCTCCGCACAGCCAGGCCTCCTCTGGGGAAAGAGCTGTTAGGAAGGCATGGCTACCTGTCTCTAGCAAAGCCCATGCACAGTGTTATTTGAGGTCTGAATTAATCACTGCTAGACTTGTTGTTTTAATTTTTCACCGTTTAAAAGCATGGGCAGTAAAGAGAGGACACGATGCATTTAGAGGAAATGCACAGAAAGGGAGGAGACAGTGGGTTCCCGTTTGCTGTACTGGGGACCGTGTAGAACCCGCCAGCCTGGGCGCCTTTGGGGCTGGCCCCCATCTCGGAGCCATTCTCTATGTTTCAAAAAGATGTTGTTAAAAGGGCTTAGGCCAAAACAAATAATTAATAATGTTACTTGAGCCACCTTATGTAGCTGCTTGGAA
This sequence comes from Avahi laniger, assembly GCA_963575035.1. Taxonomy (NCBI): domain Eukaryota; kingdom Metazoa; phylum Chordata; class Mammalia; order Primates; family Indriidae; genus Avahi; species Avahi laniger. Next base: position 97,940 of record CAUYSK010055519.1, on the reverse strand, counting down.
AGCCTATGTAGTTCTTTCTGCATGCATTTAAAATTTTTAGAAGTGCTTCAGCAACAGTATGTTTTTCCTCCAAGAAACTATGGCCAGTAGCTAGGTGTTCAATAGGAATCTAAGAATAAATCAGTAAGGGCTGCAGATTAAACTTACTTTGTAACTGAAAGAACGTTCTGAGGAAAAACACTTAAAAAAAATAACAACAAAGAAGGTAAACATTCAAAACCTTGTTTGAAGTGAAGAAGGCCTTGATATGCGGTCCTCTAAGCATGCACATATGTGTATATGCATGTGTACATTTATGCAATTGAACTTGGTATTTAAAGACTCTAAGGACAGCAATGGTGAAGTAAAGTCACTGGCCACCTAGACTTTCCAGTTAGGACTACAGCTGTAGATATGACCTGTTGTGCTCTAAAAGAATAGAGAAAGAGGTGTTCACTTGAAAATAGACATTTTTATACAGCAGATTAGGAGATGTATTGACAAGCAGGCTGATGCCTTCCATTAGAATCAAATATGAGCTTGACTCCTTATTTTTCAGTTACCTCCATACCACTGGTGGCTTGTTGGATTTAGTGTGTGGAATAATTTCACATCTCATTTTGCCCAAGGTTATCAATATACTTCTAGTACTTGTTTTCCTTGTGAACTGAATTTTGATCTTGGTTCTGTTTTGAATTTTTCTCCTTCAGAGACCTAAGTTGGCAACATGGAAGGCAAGTCAGTAAGAAAGAAAAATAATGTTTTATACATATAGGCTACTGACCAAAGTTTTCTATGTCAAGCATTTAGAGTATATTCTGATTTAAAATAAGAATAACTTTAAGGCAGATATTATAGTATTTATGTAGTTTGCAAAAGAAGTTTACATTTTTTTGCTATTGTGATGTAACATTTATGTGCAAGAACTACTTGTAATAAAAGGATTTGAGAAGTCATGCTTTTAGATATAATAGCCTAAAATAGAGAGTATTATGATTTGAAAGTGTAGATTTCACAAACTCTGTGTAGTCAGTGGGTCTCTCTGAAGCTTATATCAAAGCTACCGATAAAATAAAATATAAAAAGATCTGTTCTCTCTTGTTGAGGTGCATCATTGCTTTGTGTATTTTCTAAGTAAAAATATAGATTGTGGTAACTACAGCACACATTTCTACTGCAGAAGAAAAATCAAATTTGCCATGAAGTACATATTCTCAATGTTTTATGTAAGCATTTTGAATCTACAGCTGGCCAAAGGGTAGAGAATTGAAATTGAATTCCAGTCCCCAAATAGCTACTAAGGGATCTTTAAAGGTTTTATTTTGAGGAAAGAAACATTTTTAGTATTCTGTAGCAGAGTACCATATTCAGAATGATGTCTGGAGGGAGTCCAAAGTATGGAAACTCAAGGTAAAAATATATAGCTTTTGTTTTTAATGCACACACATATCTCAGTGAGGATGCAAGAATAGAGAAGTCAGGTATATTTAGAAATGACAAGTGCCAGGGGTCACGGAGCTCGCTGAACAAACCTAGCCCTTAATTGGAAAAAAAAAAAAAAGAAGAAATAATTTTCTTCCTTAGATTGTAGGATCCCTAGCTAATACTGAGACCTTGAATCAAAGACCTCTTCAAACTTTGAATCAAAGCATGGGCTACTCCCATGCTAAATGAGATTTCATTTTCTTATTAGGTTTATAGCACTGTCCAAGGTGTTCTGACAAATCTGTGTTGGTAAGAGACTTCAGTCCTTCATGAAGACAGCCTGCTTGGAAAGAAGAACTTCTGGGAAACAAGTCGTTGAAATTTTTTGGTGAATGTTTTTTTCAAGTGGGTAGCGGACTTGGAGCCAGTTTGTGAACCTTTAGAAGCCCTAAGCATGGAAATTGTCATGACATCCTGCCCCCATTTGCGTAATTCCAAATAAAGACAATACTAAACCATAAAATAAATGTAATCCTCTGACAAAATTCTAATTTTCCTTTATAACCAGCACTTAGAAGCTTTTTATAAATACTAAAAAACCAAAATTCAGAAATTTTGGTGCCCCGGCTTCACTGACAGGTGGAACACGTGCTCAGCCCAGGGTTGGATGGTCCAGGACCAAGGACCAGCGGAGTCAGCAGCCAGAACATCAGGTGGCACAGGGTGCAGCTTCCTTCATCCGCAGGTGTCGCCCACATAGACCACAGGGCGTGCCATGCTCCAGGTTTGTGAAAACATGAGGTTGAAAGTGTTTTGTGCTTATTAGCTCATTAATCCTCTAATCATTCTGGGAGGGGGGGGGAATAAGATTACTTGGCTCACTTTTTTAATTAGTCGAATAGGCATAATGAAGATAAACCCTATGAAGATATCCGTGAAGGTGACTTAGAGACTCAAGCTCTGGTCAAGCCCAGAGGAAAAATAACCTACATCATGATGCATTTCACTGTGTACTAAAAAGGATTAAAAGCGTGCAAAAACAGATCTGACTTCTAGGAAGCTTAACAGAGAAAGAATTGCATCCCCATTGTGGACCACTAAATGCGATGTTAAATTGGAACCCCTGGAGCTCCTTCCAGTTTTACGCATTGTCTTTCAGGCGTAGAAGTTGGGGTTAGAATCATGTAGAGACATGAAAAAATTTTAAAGTAAGGAAAGTTGCATTTCATGTGAAGGATGTTCTCCTAAACACATCACATAATTTAAAATACTCATAATTTAAGACTAGTTTTCACAGAAATAAATATTAGATGGGAGATGCTGTTGTGGTGGGTTTTTTGGAGTTTTTTTGTTTTTTTTTTCCCTAATGCTATATTTTATCTTCACACCATTCTCTTCAATGCTTTTTAGAGTGTGTTCTGTCCTAAATTAACAGATGGTAAGCTATTAATGCCAATTTTTCGGGGTTCAGAGTGTTATATCACGTATAACTTTTGAGTTAAATGTTTATAGTGCAAACAATAGCACAACAGTCACTGAAATCACATGTGGACGTTCTAGTCACATCAATAAAAGTGTGGGTCAAGTTGTACTATGTGATCTAGCACCTCTGTATGACAATCCATGAACACAGTTTGCAATTCACTGGGCCAGCCAGACTTGGAATTTGCAGTTCTTGGCAACTTTTTAGAGAGTTGCAATTTTATGCAGCAAACATTCATAATATTTTTCTATATCAGCAACTTCAACTTTGAACAATTCAAATTTTCATAAAATGCACCTGTACTGTATTTGTTATTGAGAGCCTGTACATTGTACATTAATAATAAGGTATATTGAAGAAAAAAGGGAGAGGATTCCTGCCACACGTCCATGTTACATTTTTGTGTGTATTAGAAAATGATGTCTCTTCCTCAAGACATTTTTGCATCTATTGGAAAAACTTTACTGCTACCTGCTAGAAAACTGTGCTAGCATATATGCCTGTCCACAGGTGACTGACACGTGTAGTGTTGGAAAGTTCACCACTCACTCAAGTGTATATGATGACCATATTAAAGAAAGCACTGGACTGAAATTCAAAATACCTGGGTTCTGATTTCTGTTCTGCTCTAAACTATGAAATTGTAGATAATGATTGCTGATCTCTTAAATGAGAGGCTTAAATTGAATGATCTGTAAGGACCTTTCCAGCTCCAAAATTCTGATCCTATGCATCATCTCTTAGATGGGAATTCTGGAAAGAGCCACAAGTCTTTGGATTCTTTGTAGCTTATTCCTTGCCTAGGGATTTCAAAGCAAAGAAGCTCTGTTTTCATTTTTGCAGTGGTTCTTAAGCTTTAATATGCATAAGCATCAACTAGGGAGACAATCTAAAATCTGTGAGTTTTAAGTGGATGTGAAACATGTCATCATAAATCCATCATCAATACAGGGGAGAAAAGATTTCTAGTATAAAATGGAACTGATAACCCAGTTATCAGTGGGGTGAGACGAGGCTTGATGATCTGCTTATATTTGCTAAGAGTAAACTTAAATTTGAAACATGTAAACTGCTGTTTACTCCACCAAGGCAAGTAGAAAACTATACCTTTATTTTACTTAAATGTAACCTACATCTTTTGAACATTTCCTAGGTGCTGGGAAAGCCCTGCTCTCGCCAAAAAAAAGCCCCTGCACTTATGAGAATGAATAAAATCATAAACATATACACGAATAAGGAAACTAAAGCAAAAAGGAGCTGAAAATATTAAGGATGGACATGAACTTATCACTGTAGCCATCCTGAAGGTATTCCATTGGAACACTGGTGATACTGGTGATGTATTTTTTAGATCTGGCCTCTGTAGAATGATTCTTGATATAGAACTCTCCAAGACCTGGGCAAGAAAAATAAATCATATAAACAGGCTATTTTTTGGGTTTAAAACATTTTACATTTTATGGGTGGGGGATCTGATACTGATAATCTAAACCAGACTTGTTTGTTTGTTTTCTATTTTGCTTAGGTGAATGCCTGACCACAGGTTTATGCAAATCTAGGAGATGGAACATATCACTCAGTCTTCAGTCAGAAAAACAGAAACCATTCTGGCTATGCGAATCATGAAGGTATTTAAAACAGGCAATTCGATGCTTATAAAACAGTTGGAAAGGCTAGAGGGAGCAAAGGGAAGCCAATAGTTAGCTCTCAGGTTTGCATCTAATTTTTAGGAAATTACAGCCACATAGGTCAGGGATTTCTGGAAACTCTCCTAAGGCCAATGATCTGTGGAAGGACACCAGAGGCCACTGCAAAATCTCAAATCTCAAATCTGCTGCTAGAGGAAGAGTATGGCCCCTGCTTCCTTCTGCCCTCTTCATCTCCCACAATTGTGTGGCACTGGCAGAACCTAAGCTGAGATAGTCACTGGCTTTGTATTCTGGGAAATGTAGTTCCCAGGCTTCCAGCCTTTCAGACACAGGGGAGAGCATATGGAACTGTCAACAGACAAGCCAGCACCTAGAGAAAGGAAAAAAGGAAGAGGAGAGGAGTCTTCTTGGTTTCTGGAACTTTTCCCTTTCAAAGATACCAGTTTTATTAGTTTTTCTTGACTGAGGGAAGAAGATACTATAACAGTTCTAGAGTAAGGAGTGAAAATTCTCTAAAAAATAAAGTGTTGATACATATAGGAATTCCACATGGTAATATAGGGATCTTCTGAAGGATGAATGGAAATAAAACCAAAAAGAACATAAAAGCATAGTTCACTTATTATTAGCTATTCATCATCCAAATCTGTGACATGAAAGTTGAGATGAGAGCATGAGAACTAGAATATGCATGGTCATAGTTGCTATACAACCATGGCAAATGCATGACTATGTAATCCTTCCTTCAGGTTTCCAAGTGGTGAGTACAGTAGCTTCTTGGAACAATAATGAATGAGCAAAGATAAATGTAAAATTTGGATGTGCAAAGTCACTTAAAAGTCAGATTCAGTGTTCCTGTGACCGTAAAAGATGCAATGGCTCAATCTCTTTTTAGAAAGAAACAGTAAGAGATCTAAGTTTCAGAGTTTGTGGTTTGTTTAGGGGAAAATAACACTAATGTTTTTTCTTGTGATAGAAATGTGGGCCTGATTAACATATCTTGTAAGGAAGTTGTAATTTAGGGATTATCTTGATTTTACAAATGAGGAAAATAATGACCACAAGATTGAATGAGTGGTTAAGATACACAGTGACTAAATCAAGGATCAAATTTCACTTCTAAATTCTCCTTTAAATCTTCTTCTCTGTTCAGAAAAAATTAGCTTCCTAATAACTGTATATAAATTCAGATTTTGAAGAGCCAGTGGTTACTAATAATAGGTGAGCCTATTTTAAGGATTAAGAATGTTTGTGCTTTTTGAGTAGTTCAGCTTCTGAGAATGCATGCTAAAGAAATGATTCTAAATTAGGGAAAGACTTTGTATACAAAGGTGGTTAAAACAACATGACTTAGAGCAACTGGAAACTTCTAAACAATCTATTCATGCACAGGATAATGTAAAGTACTTTTGTCAAGCACATGGACTCTGGAACCACATTGCTTAGATTTATATCTTAGCTCTTTTACTTACTAGCTACATGGTTTTGGCCAAGTTCCTCTATGCGCTGGTTTTTCAACTACAAAACGGGGATAGCAACAACATCTATCTCATAGGGTTTTTGTGGAGATTAAGTTTCATGTAAACTACTTAGAACAGTGCTTGGCACTGTGTGTGTATAGTTATTGTTGATGAAATTCCATTAGCAATTTAAAATTATAGGTATGAATAACTAATAATATTGAGAAACATGGATCGTAGAATTTGCTGATGTATTGGATATGATATCAAGATATGTGTTTTAAGGACGACTTCAAGGGTGTTGGTTTGAACTATTCCAAAAATAGAATTGCTTTTCACTGAGATAGAGAAGATGGTAGGAGTAGCTGATGTGGGGTGGGTGGGAATCAGGAATTCCATTTTATATGTGTGACATTTGATGTCACAGAAACACATCAGGTGGAGATGTCAAGAAAGGAGTGAGATAAACAGGTCTGGAGTTCAGGGAAGAGATCTAGATAATAGATATTAATCTTGGAGTCACCAGTATCTGGAGGATCTATAAAGTCATGAGGTTAGACAAAAATCACTTGGACAATGAATGTAGATAGAGAAAATAAGAGGTCTGAGAACTGATCCCTAAGGATTTCCAGTGTTTGATTGAGGTCAGAGAAATGAGACAAAGCCAGTGGTGTAGGAAGAGAACCAGAACTCGGTGGAGACCCGGGTCTGAGCAATGTCAGATACTGCAAGTTGAGGCTTGAAATTTGACTGTTGATTTGGCCTTGGAGGTTTTTGGTGACCTTGACAAAGCTGTTTCAGTGGAGCAGAAGGGATGAAAGGCTGATTGTAAAGAGTTCAAGGGAGAACAAGGGGAGAGGATTGGAGATAGTGAGGACAGACTATTTTGAATTTTTGCCGTGTGTTTGTTTTTTCCTGACAAAGGATTGGATATGGGGCAGTAGCTGGAAGGGCACGTGAGGTCAAGGGAGAGATTTATTTTGAGGCGGGAATTACTATAGCACATTAGTTCCTAATGGGAATCGTCCAGTATGAGAAGTCCCCATATGGAATAAGTGATAACTCAGAGGAGAGGTGACAATTGCTGGAAGGATTGGGCTCCAGGGTATACACAAGCGGAGGTGTCTGGTCTTTAACCAGAGCAGGGACATTCCATTCATTATAAGAGGAAGGAAGACAGGTTATTCATGCAGGGAAGATTGAGTGGTGGGGGGTTCACTTTTTTCTACTGTCTTATTGGTGAATGAGTGCCCCAATCATTAGCAGAGAGTAATGATAAGGCAGGAGGAGTTGGAGGTTTGAGACAGAAGATGAGAAATCACTGTCCAGAGGAGTGGGGCAGTGAGTAGACCAGGGGACTTTGTAGGGTTGCCAGACCAACACCCACTCAGTGAGTCTGGAGGACACAGATTTAAGGTGTGACCATTGAGAAAGGTCATGCGTTTCTCTCCAGCCCCTCTAGCTCCCTGGTTCTAGTCATGGTGTAGACAGAGAGTTGAATTGTGTTGTCAGGCAATGTCTGGGTTCCACCAGTTAAATCAGAATCTCTGGGGCTTGGGCCCAGCTGTGGGTGCATCCAAAGTGATTGTCAAGTGCAGCCAGGGTTGAGAACCACGAATTGAAGCAAAAAACGAAGGGAAGATGCCCCGAGGAGCCTGAAATCTAGGAAATCCAGCTGTGAAAAATTCAGTGTATGTTTAATTATGTAAGTGTGGGCTATAAATTTAACTGCTATCATAATTCAGAGAACAGGAGCCAAGCAGGGGGAAGTAACATTAATTAAGTACTTACTATGGGTTAGGAATTGTGTTAAGTACTTTATATGCTTGATGTTGAAACAACCCTTGGAGATAAGAATTTTAACCTCTACTTTAGAGTAAATTGGTGAGACTCAGAATAGTGATGTGAATTGCCCATAGCTTCACAGCTAATGAGTTATCCAGGATTTGAACCAATTTACCTTGAAGTTTTTGCTTAAGATTTTGTGGAAGATGTGAGACTTGAGCTGTATGTTAAAGGAGGAATAAGTAGAGTTTTGATTTTGGAGATGCAAGAGGGCTTCCCAGCTAGAAGGAAAAAAGGCTTAGAGGGAGGAAAGAACATGATGAATACAAAGAATAGATAGGAAGAAGCAAGCCTCCTATGGCCGGATAGGTTGAAATAAATGAAAGAATAAATGATCCAACCAACCAACCAACAAATGAATTGGGAGAGTGTCTGTCCTCAACAGCCACAAGACTAGGCATCTGACAATATACTTGGGCCCAAGGAAGCCGCATTGCAGAACTGCTAAGCAAATGTTCCCTGCGTTGTTTGTGCAATTCATTATTTTAAAAAATGATAACTGCTGGGCTCCATGGAGATAAAAAATGGCCTCTGAGTATAAGCTCATTATCATCTGTCACCATGGCTAGGGAACTTTATGTGTCCACAGAATCTCAGAATCTATATTTCCCCAGCTTTAATCTCAGGGTCGATATCCCAACACAGTGCTGCTCATAATAAATAGCTAGTATTAAATGACAAAGTAGGCTCTTGTGTTTTATTTTATTTGGCTTTCAAGCCAACCAATTTTATAGCTGTCTGTCTGAGTGCTGAAAAAAAGTTCTAGAGACAGCTAAGAATCATATGAAAAACTATAACATGCTGACAAAATAAATCTTTATCTCCCCTACTTCCCCCACACAAAGAGGCCCTAGGTAGACTGTTGATTATGCATCTAATAGGTTGGATGCTCATAGAAATGGCCCTTTTGATTGGTTTGCAGAATAACTTTATTTTATGTCCCTATGGCCAGTGGATATAGCTTGTCATGTACACCTGTGTGACATGCTAGTGATGACGTTGCTTTGCTTGCTTTCTCACAGAGATTTTTTTTTTACTTTGATAATATGAAAATCATAATTCCTGAAATGGTAGCAAAAAATATTGGGGTATATGGAAAATAAATTAGCATCTATCCTCAATGGTACTATTGATTAGAAAGCTATGTCTCTCCTCTCTCTGCCTAATTATTCCTTTTTGGAAATATATGTGGTTCAGATAAAGTAGAAAGTGTCTTGCCTGTCCTTATGTGGAAGGCATTTACTTTTGAGTTTTTATGTTATAGGGGGGAAAAAAGGAGTACAAATGACCTAATCAAAAAGTTTGCAAAAAATTCAACATAAAAGGCAACTTCTAAGCGTAATTGTTATGCTTGTCTGAGTTTGTTTCTATCCAACAAAGTCTTTTTAGTTTAAGTAATTCATTGATGCAGCATGTACTATTCAATCAGTCATAGAGCAAACTTTTACAGAATACCTACCATGACCAGACAGTGTACTGAGCACTGAGAAAGATACCGAGGGAAATAAAATGGATCCTGAGCTCAAACAGCACTTACACTAGTGGCTAAGGCTCTTCCAGTAAGGGGTGGGGAACCTGCAGCCTTGAGGTGGGGAACACATGTGACCTGTGGATTCTTGAGTACAGCCTTTTGACTGAATCCAAAGTTTACAGAACAAATCCTTTTAAAAAAGGATTGATTAATCCTTAGGAGCATCCCTGCCTTTGCACTGTTGGTTCCTCTGCCCGAAATGCTGTCTCCCCCTGTATCTACATATGGTTACCTCCTCACTGCCTTCAGGTCCATAGTCAAATGTCTCCTTCTCCATGAGACCTCCCCTGACCATCCTGTCTAAATTGAAACCACCCCACTCCTGGCTCTGACCTTCCCTCTTCCCTTGCTCCATTTTTTTTCATAGTAATTATCATCTTCTAAAATGCTCCCCCAACCCCAGAACTTAAGCTCCACGAGGCAAGAATTGTTGCCTTTAAGCAAAGACCTATTGTCAGAATTGGTTCTTTGAACTTCCTTTTTCAACAGTTTGTCCAAAGTCATGAGAGAATCCCTACCCAAATGTTTGAAACTGGCAGTGGAAAGACTTCAGAAGTGTGACCACCTAGTCAGGCAAAACCATAAGAGAGATGTCAGAATTCAATTGGATACCATTTTAATAACCCTAAGAATCAGTGATCCTAACAGATTGGAAAGATATGAAAAGAATGCAGAATTCTGTCAGGTTCAAATGTCTTTAGAGAGAACTAGAAAATATATTTGTATATGTTCAATAGTGATAAATGCAAAACCTAGTCAGATGAAGTGCACAGTCTGGGGTCGGGGTTGGGGGGTGGGAGGGGCGGTGCAGACTTCCGTGAGGAGACAGAGCAATCCAGGAAAGTAGAATGTGAACTTCAGGCCATGTGAGACAACCTCATCTGAAGGACATTGATAGTGCTACTATAAATAGAACATGTCCCAGCAGTTGCTGCCAGGAAGGCAGGTAGTGTCCTAGCCACTACCTCTGGGCGTCACCATGACTTACTGGAATGACAGCTGTTTTGTGTGTGTAGTGGGTTAAATGATGGCCCCTAAAAAGATATGTCCATGTTCAAATCCCTGGAACTTGTGCATGTCACCTTATTTGGAAAAAGGATCTTTGCAGATATAATAAAGTTAAGAATCCTAAAATAAGATTATCCTGGAATACTTCACTGGGCCCTAAATCCAATAAAAACTGTCCTTATAAGAGACAGAAGAGGAGACACACAGAGGAGGTGATGTGAATATGGAGGCAGAGATTGGAGTGATGTGGCCACAAGCCCAGGAATGTGGACAGCCACCAAAATTTGGAAGAGGTAGGGAAAAATTCCTCTCTAGCAATTCCAGAGGGAGTATGGCACTGCTGACACTTTGCTCGCAGACTCCTGGCCTCCAGAACTGTGAGAGAATAAATTTCTGTTGTTTTAAGCCACCCACTTTGTGTTGATTTGTTACAGGGCCCTAGAAAACGAATACAGTACAGTGGGTAAGCATCACTCAACCCCAGGCTGATTTAGATTTAAGTATGCATGCTTTTAAGGAAATTAATCTATTGTGTATTAATATTTTGTGTGAGAGAGAAGCACATTATTTGGTATCTTATGTGCTTGTAATGACTAAGACAATCTGGCCTAATATTAGAATTAACACCTTTTAAATTCCAGTTTATAATGTGTGAATAATTGATTTGGATTTTTAAGTTATAATTTTACTAAGTTTGTATACAGTATTAAATAGTTAAAAGAAGTATGCTTAGCCTTATGTGAGAGTTTGATTTATTGGTGTTCTGTGTTATTTAAGTACTCGGGAAAGTTATATTAGGTTAATCAAAACACTGAAGTAATTTATATGTTCTATCAGTTTCACATTAAAAAATTTGAAGTAATTTTTAAAAAGATATAGAATACATTGATTTATCAATTCAATTTAAAATGCTTGAAGTTGTTAAATTAGCTAAGTTTACAAACAGGAGCACATATTATTCAAAGGTCCTTAACACAGTTTTTAAAAATATGACAGGCTGTATACAATATACAAGGAACAATGAGATTTGGTACAAAACTTAAAAGCTTTAAGAAAAATATTGGTTTCTTAATCTGTAACTTTAATAAACGGAATATTAACTTCTAAAACAACATTGACCTCTGAATAGTTTTTACTGCTCTCAAAACCCCTTGCGGACACCAAAAAGCTCGCATTTAATAGAAGCAACATAAAAGAAACTTTCTAATTGTTCCATCCTTCAGGAGCAGAGCAGGGGAGGCAGTCGGGAGAAGGGAAGCGGTGTTGGGGCAGCGCGAAGGTGACCTGTGCTGTGGGTAGAACAGCAGAAGGCCATGAACTTCGCTGGTGAGCGCCTTTGTTCTGAGTCAAAGCGTCCCTTGGCACGTGGGGGAACGTCAGGTCCAAAGGCCTCTAGTGACCAAACAGATAACGTGAATTCACTCCATCAAAGCCTGAAGTCCGCTCATCCCCGCTTCCCCTCCGCAAGACAGTGTGGTGAGCGCAGCATCCAGACAAGCGTTTGATTTTCTGTTTCTTTTGTTCAATTAGAGGAAACAACTCTATGTCCACAGAGAAGACCACAGCGGATTATTGTGAAGCGGTAACCATTTCTGGGTTTAGTGCTTTAGTCCCATTCATTGCAGTGTGTACCTGCTGCTGGTCTGAAAATCTCCATTTGTTTCCAAGTCGGCCGATTGGTCAGGCCTTTTTTCTCTTGAGTGTGGCCAGACCTGTGACTTTATTTCAGCTAATAGAATATGGCCTAGGTGATAGGATGTCCCTTCTGGATTATAATATGTAAGACAGCAGTGCCGATCTTCCTAGGAGACCCTTTCCTTTGCTGGCAGTGAAGACACAGGCTGCCATGTTCTGAGCTCTGAGAGGTGACATGACAAGGCATCGAGGACAGCCAATGGCTGACAGCCCGGAAGAAATGGTGGCCCTTGGTCCGACAGCCCACAGGAGCTGAATGCTGTCAGCAACTGCGTGAGCTTGGAAGTGATCCTCACCCAGTCAAGCCAAGGAATGAGAACCCAGCGCCGGCCGACACCTGGATTGCAGCTTGCAGATGAGACCCTGAAGCACAGGACCCAGCTAAACAGGCCTGGATGCCAGACCCACTGAAATTGTGAGAAAATAAATGTGTGTTGTTTTAAGCTGCTAATTGGGTGGTAATGTTGTTACGCAGCAAAAGATAACTAACACAGGTGCTTAGGAACAGCATCTCAGGTGTATGGGAACATACACTGTGTTCCCGTGGTAATTTGGAAAATTCTCAGATTTTAATCTAATCTAATTTAATTTCGAGTGGGCTTAAGTGCTGCCTGACCTTTGGTAAGTGCTCACTAAACGCTACCTCTAAACCTCCAGGGCTTAGCACAGTACCTTTATAAAGGCCCATGCTTTATAAATGTTTATTGAAGGAATGATTATGTGCAAGGATCGATACAGAAGGCCAGCAGATCAGTACCTCGTGTCAAAAGGAAAAGTGTCAGGAGGTTCGTCATCATCTCTCAAGGACTGCCAGAAGGGACCAAAGGTGTACATACAGAACAGTACTACCAGTGACCATGCAAACCCGGCAAAAGCAGGCCTCGTTAAGGTGGCATCTGGTAGGGTCTGCTTCTTTGATTCTGCCCACTCTGGGTACCAGGTTCTTGACTGGAATAGATAGGTGGGCTTCATCCAGGGGTTCTTTTAGTTCAGGGCTTTATAAACCCACGCTTTGTGTTAAGAACAGTAAACAGTTTACATACCAATACACAAGGAAATATATAAGATAATCAGCAGATTCTGATGTGACTTTTTAATTCTACCTTTTAAAGGATCTGATAATAACATTCCATACTCCCTTTGCTCCCTCTTTCATTCATTACACCTTGATGCCTTTCACCTACAGAGATTTATTAAGGACAACTCTATGCTAGTCACTGGGTTAAGCAATGGGGATACAGCAGTGAGTTAAACAGACCTGCTCACGCTCCCCGGGCTCCCTCCTTAATGACAGATGGTCTGAACCTGCTCTGTGTGTTCCGAGCAGCTCCCTCCCGCCTCCTGGCTGTTTGCGCTATGCTGGAATGTCCTGCTCTTGTTTCTGGGTCCTTAGTGTTCCTTGCAGTCTTTCTTTCCCCTTTGCTTATGTGCTGGCTTCAAGAAGAGTCTTTAGGTCTTGAGTCTTTGTCACGTAAGTTTATCAAAAGGCTTTTCTCCCTTCAGTAAGTTCCTTCCCATGGGACTGGGCGAGTGATTTTGCAATTAATCACCTCTTTCATCTGAGTGTTCTTTGTGTTCTCTTTTCTGATGTTTTCTCTGAGGGATGTGAGTTGGGGAGATAGGAGGGGACTTTGATGGTTAAAAAATCTATTATGGCTTGGAACGAGAGCTTAAAGTGGATCCCGCATTGCAAAACAAACACCCCACTCTTGCAGACATCGTGAAAGGAGATGGTGGGCTAGCGGGGGCTCCCAACAGCAGCTGCTGAGTTGTGGCCTGGGATGAGGTAATCACCAGCACACCACAGAGACAGTGATAAGAAGAAAGCCCAGCTAAAGCAACCTGACATATCCCCAGGAGGCCAGGGAGGACCAGCTCCTAATACCCAGCCCAGCCTATTGCTACTGCTTATTTTTTTCTTTTAGCAAAAGCTTTGGATCCACCAAGTAGAATTATTAATATAAACAATGATACTTGCTTTAAAGTTTTCTTTTTAGATAAAATAAGGAGCAGCCATGAACCTACCACCAAAAAAAAAAAAAAAAAATAGAACATTATAAATATCATTGAAGCTCTCTCCAAGTAGGGTTGCCAGATTTATCCAAAAACAAACAAAAAACAATAAAACAATGAAAAAGAGCACCCAACTAACTCTGAATTTCAGATAAACAATGAGTAATTATTTAGTATAAGTATGTCTCATGCACTATCTGGGACATTCTTATACTTAACAAATGTATTCATTTTTTCAATTCAAAGTTGCCTGAGCCTCCTGTATTTTATCTGGTACCACCACTGCCCTGAAGACCCTAGCCAGGCACAGGTCCCTGACCCCCCCTGACAGATAACCCTTAGCTTTAAAGTTGACTTTATCATCACTGCTGTTGTTGATAGGTCTACCACATTTACATGTGTCAATAAACAAAATATTGCTTTCTTTGCTTGCTTTCCTAATTTATCAAATACATTTCATGCATTTTCCTCTCAACATTCTCCATCTGACATTCAATGATGTAGTTGATTCTTTTGCACTGTTACAGCTGTTTTCTGTATAATCACAATTAATTTTTCCATTCTCCTGTTGGTGAATATTTGGGTTGTGTTCAGTTTTTCGTTAATACAAACAATGCTGCCTCAAACTTGTTACTTGGTACTCATGTGCAAAATCATGTTTTTCCGGGGCATATTCCTAGTAGTCGTAGGAGATGTGCAGTCTCAGCTATACTAGATCATGTCAAATTGTTTTCCAAAGTGAATGTATCACCCATTATCAGTATTTAGGAGATCCCATTGTACCAGCAGCCTTGCCAACACTTAAAATTGTCAGACTTTAAATTTGTACCAATCTGGTGGGTGTAAAAGTATCTCTCATTGTGATTTCATTTTGTTTTTTCTTGATTACTAATAAAATTAAGCTACATTTTGTATAACAATTGGCCATTTATGTTTTCTCTTTTGTGAAAAGACCTTTTATTTCCGTTGGCCATTACTATTGCACTGTTTGTATTTTTGTTATTGATTTTTAGGAATTCTTCATGGATTCTGCATACTAATCTTTTGTTAATTATATGCTTGGAAATATGTCCTGCCAATTTTTACCTGTCTTTTCACTTTTATATGGTATCTTTTGATAAAAAGAAATTTATAATTTGAATTTCTCTAATTTATCAATATTTTCCTTTGTGGTTTATATTTTATGGGTCTTGTTCAGAAAATACTTTCTTACCCAAAGTTCTAAAAATATTCTTCTATATTGACATATAAAATTTTTAAAGTCTTTCCTTTTACCTTTAAGTCTTTATTTCACCTGGGCTTTTTTTTCACACATGGTTGTGGGAGGAATCCAATATCATTGTATTTCAGCATGAATAAACTCTTGTTCCCACACTATTTATTGAATAGCTCGTTCCCTACCATGCCCTTCACCCCGCTTTCCTGCACACACATCCCAACTGCTCTGCAACGCTGGTGGGTCAGTCTTCATGTATTCACGGATCCGTTTTTAGGCTCACTATTCTTTCCTCTGGTCTGTTTGCCTATCCCTGTTTCAATACCACATTGTCATATTCACATAGATTTATCACGATTTACATAGATTTACCCCAAATTGCAGGGCAACCCCTACCTTCACACACATATGTACACACACACACACACACACACACACACACACACACACATCCCTACCTTGCTCTTATTCCTCAAGAAAATCTTGATTATTTGTGAACCTTTGCTCTTCCATGTAAATTTTAGAAACAGATTAATAAGGTCCACAAGAAACTACTGAGATATTGACTTGCATTGTATTTGAGGACAGTTGGCATATTTATGAAATTGAGTCTCTCTGTGAACATGGTATATCCCTCCGTTAGTTCAGATCTTCTTCAATGTTTTTCAATAAAGTTTTTCTCCATAAAGGCCTTGCCTTTATTTTATTATAGTTTTATTCCTATTGTAATGGTATGTTTTAAAAATTATACCACTATAATTTTGGGGCTGCTGTAAGGAAATGTAATTGGTTTTTGTATATTTAGCCACCTTGCTAAACTCATTTGTTAATTCTAATAATTTGACTATAGATTCTTTTGAATACTCTTCATAGGCAATCATATCATTTTCATATCATTTGCTAATGGTGACTATTTTGTGCCTTTCTTTCCAATTTATATATCATTTTATTTTCCTTTTTGAATTTTACCGATGAGAATCATTAGAATAATGTTGAATAGAATGATAATATTGGATATCTGCAACTTGTTCCTGATTTTAAAGGGGATACTTGTAAGTTTTACCATTAAGAATGATATATGCCATAAGTTTTTGGTTTTGGCCTTTATCCTGTTAAAAAAGTTACCTTATTAATTATAATTTTCTATCAGAAATTAGGTTACTTTATTTCAAATACTTTTTCTCCATCTGTTGAAATGATCGAATGATCTTCTTTCTCTAATCTGTTAATGTAAGGAATTACATCAATTAATTTTATAATATTAACCAAACTTTTCATTCCTGGGATAAACCCAACTTAGTATGATGGATTATCTTTTTCATACCCTGCTGGATTGGCCTATAATTTTCCTTTCTGGTACTGTTTTATTTGATTTTAGGATCAATGTTATACTAATCTTAGGACAAATGGGAAGAATTTAAGATTGACATTAAAGGATATTAGGTTAAATTTCAATCAAAGCACCAAGATTCAAAAGAGATAAACTTCCAAAGTGAGATGCTAGACCAAGATCACGTTTTCAAAGGAAATAGCCAGAAATCAATTCCTTAACACTAATAACTCCTCACCCTCTCAAGCATGTCTATGGCTAGAGAGAGTGGAGTTTAATGGAGATTTTTCAAGAGGATTTCTTCGGAAAACAATTCTGGTATAAATTGAGCCAGTCAAGAAGGAACTCAGTAGTTTCCCTTGGAGAACTCCGTGTGTGTCCTCCTCAGCTAGGCAGGTTGGGTGGACTTGTGTCTGGCTCCCACCTAGAATACAGAAGGCAAGAAAGGGGTTGGCCGGCTGGTTTGCTGATGCATTGGAAGAAACGTGCTGCTGGGCTTGAATCAACTTGTAGTCCCCACAGTTGCCTGGGCAAAGGATGCATGTAGTCCCTTGGCTCATACACGGATAGGTATGCACAAAAGAGCTGGACATTGGGTCATCCTAGATTACCGCAAATAGAGTCACGTTAGTTAGGGAGGTGAACAGGTTTCATTACAGGAGAAGCTGGCAGTGAATACTGCTTTCCTTGGCATTAAGGGGTGATGAATATACAACGTCCAGAATACAGTGCATTCATTGAGATCAAAGGAAATCCGCAGTGACGGGGTAAGAAGATAGGTTCTCCAAAGAACACATGAAAGCACTCCATGAGAGAGAATCAGCCTCATTACCTGGGGACCTAGGAAGAGCAAAGCACTCTTCTGACAGTACCAGGTAAGTAAGGACTTTCTGCTCTGCTTCCCTCCCCATTTCCCAAACCAGGATGGGGAATGTGTCAGTTACTAAAATATTGTCTTTCAGCTCCAAGTCCACCCTTTCATTCTCTGCTTTGTGATGCTAGCTAGGGCCAGAGCTGTTCCCTGCCGGGCTCTGCCAGTCGGGGGCTAGAGGGATGCTGGAAGGCTGGAGGAGCAGAAGGGACGTGGTCCCCCCAGTTGTTTCCTGTGGACTTCCCGTCTGCTCGTAGTTTCAGTGGGTGTCACCCCAGCACTGCATGTTCTCCAGGTCGGTGGCGGTTCCTTCCATAGCAGCAGCTGATCCAGTTTGCAGTTTCTGCAAAACTTCCAGGACCAGACTTATCTCACTGCTCCTTCATCCCGAGAGGTTACTGTGTGCTGGCCATGCCTACTCTTCAGAGCTGGGCCCCAGCCTCCCCGGCAGCTCCTCTGAGCTGAGACACTAGCACCAGTGTCACCTCCTCCTCAGGGTCAGAGTTTCAACTCAGCAGGAGACCTCGTCTATGCTTCTAGGTTTTAAGAATTCCATTCTCTTCCTTTTATTCTCTCAGCCTTGGGGATAGTAGCTGCTTCCTGAAATTGTTTGATACTTTTTCTTCAGTTACCTAGTTAGTAGTTTTACCTTTAGTTAGTAATTCTTTATATTAAATTTCTTCTCAAATAACTGGTGTGTTTTTCTGTCCCCTGACTGGCATAGGGGAGGGGTGATTGAGAAGGTGAGAAAGAAAAAGAGAAGATTCTGATTCCGTTTCCTTTCCCCCAGGTTGGTGGTTAGCCTGCCCAGCCCCTAGTTGGGAGAAGAGAAGGTAGACTGAAGTCTTAATTTTTAAATTGAAAGTCTGGACTGGACATTGTAAGTTACTAATTTGAGTCTGGGTTTGTGTCTAAAAGTAAATACAGTTATTTCTATTACTCGATGATAGCCATAAAAGTGAAGGGGCTTGGCTGAGTTTTCATCCAATGGCACGGAAAGGACTGCCTTCACCGAGAAGATTTAAACAGTAGGAGACAAAACGGCAATAAATTTTGTGATCCATCCCATGGATCTTGTTATTTAATGCACGGGTATAATCTGAGGCTGTAATTGAAATCTTGTAAAACTCACAAATAAAACTCTCTAAGCCCAGGATTTCTTTTGTGGGAAGATTTTTACTGCTGCTGATGCAGGCTTTCTATTTCTTTTTTGGTCAATTTTGGTAATTTTTTCTCGAAATTTGTCCATTTAATGCACATTTTCAAATTTATTGGCTTTATAAGATTTCTTTAATAAAGGTTTTCTATCTTCTATTTCTATTATCTTTTTGATCATTTTGTATTCCTTTTTTCATTCCTAATATAATTTTGCCTTCTTTCTTTTTATATATTTTAAATTTCCTTATTTAACCTTTCCAAAAGTTAGTCTCTTCAAACAGTCAGTTTTCAGCTTTGCTGACTGTCCTTCCTGTATCTGTTTCTCTAATTTGAGGCTACTTTCTTCTTTTTACCTTCTTCTGGAATATTCTGTTGTTTTTTTCTACCTTGTTTGATGCTTAGTTTATTAATTTAAGTCATGTTTTTTCCATGTAAACATTTAAAGCTACAAATCTTTGTTCATTATACTCTGGGGACCCCACCGTCATCCTCTGCCACTGCTGATTTCCCACCTGCACATCCCTTGGTCTGAATGAATGTGCCGCAGACAGCAAATTCTGGGTGTAGTCACATAGTTCTTAGTTTTTTATATTTTACAATATGATTTCTTTTTGACCCATGAGTTATTAAGTAATATGTTTTTGAAAATTTTTAAAACTCTTTCTTACATAATATAGAAAATGTAAGCATATATATATATAATGCAGAAAAGTGCACATGCGTGTGTAGCTTCAGAAAGTTTCACAAATTATACACACCCATGTATCCACGCATTAGGATTTAAACAGAGATACGAGCACTTGTGAGGTGACATTTACATAGCTTACAGCTAACCATATTAAAATGTAAATTCGGTGGCATTTAGTACACTCACAATGCTGTGCCATAACCACCTCTATCTAGGCCCAACACATTTTCATCTCCGCAGAAGAAAACCCTGCACCCATTAAACACAGTCACGCCCCATTCCCCTCTCCTCCAGCCCCTGGCGACCACCCATTTGCTGTTTTTGTGGATTTGTAAGTAACGTGTTTTTAAATTTCAAAACGTATGGGGATTCTAAATTATAATTTTCACTGGTTTCTAACTTAATATTGATTCTTTGAGACTTGTCAAGATTTGATATTTGCTTTATGCCCTAATTCATTATTTGTTTTTGCAATGGTAATATGTAATGTTTAAAAAGAATGGTTGGGTGCAGTGCTCTAGCTAAGTCCTATCAAACTTAATAATCATGTTGTTAATCATGTTGTTCAAATCTTTATAACTGTACTGAATTTTTTGGCTGTTTGATCTATCAATTACTAAGAAAGTTGTGTTAAAGCTCCCGCTCTGATCACGGATTTGTCATTACTCCTTGAAGTACTGTCAGTTTTTGCTTTAGTGATAGATTTTTCAGATAACATGGGGAAACGCTAATCAAAGCAGAAACTTCAGATGTGCTAAATGTGCAAAAAAAGACTATCAGCTGCGTCAGTTTTCTACCATATTAGCCCAATTTGGTCAGTCTTCTCGGAATGAGGGCGCCCCTGCTCCCGTACTCTCTCCCCATCTCTTCCTTCCTCCTGTTCCAGAAACATACATGTAAAATCAAAAGAATGGTGTAAGAAGATGCTGAATAAAAATCATCTAGGTCTTTGAAACTTCCTTATTTATTTCAGCAATGGAGCTGAAAATATATTGTTTTGCTAATTATCATAGAACTTGGTAGTTTTCCATTTTCCAGCAGGGTCACCAAACACCGAGGGTGGTGTTGGACTGAGTACTGTTAGCATCGCGTGTCTGTGTCGTGCTGAAGAGGGGTCATCAGTTAATGAGTGATGAATTGTGACTCAGCGCATCTGGTGGAAAAGCTAACATCCCACAGCTGAATTCACTCTGTTTATTGCAACCTTTGCTAGAACAGGGATGAGACGCATATGGAGTGAATCACTGGACTTGGTTGAGCATCTTTATTCCTCATTACCTTCTACATCTAATTCAATTGCTAATTGAAATAATTACTGTCTTTATATTGCAGCAAAATTCTGTTTTGTTTATAAGACAGGCTGACTGATGTGCTTTGAAAAAGCAGCAAAATGTCTTTCCCTGTGTGCTCAGATTCATTTCCCCGAGCAGATGATTTCAGTAACTTCACATCATTTTTCATCCGGCGAGTCAACGGAAACCAAGTTTTGAGATAAATAAAGCTTGTTCCTTGGAGTGGAACAATGCCACGAGAGGTGAAACAACTTCATTTTCCACGCAGACATGCGTGTCCGTCTCGTACCTGCAGAGAGAGGTGCCTGGATTTGCTCAAATCAGCTTGCGATGCTCATACTAATTGGTTGTTTGAAATGGGCTGTCCAGCTGGCAGCTGTCTGAGCTGCTGGAATGGCCTCTGGGTTGCTGATTCATTTCTCTCCCCAAGACTGAATGGCCTATTATTTGAAAGAGAGGATGGAGCCAACTTAGTCTGCCCTAACTTGTTGCAGGTGATACCTCAGAAAGGGGCCGCCTCTCCAGTGCGTCTCCTGAACTTTGGAGGAGTCATGTGCATCTTAGCACAATAAACAGCCTGGGGAACTGCTGCCACATCTGGCTCCCTTGAGGCTGTAGGTCAGAGAAGGTCACAGGGTTTGCAGGGCCAGTGTGCAGTGTGAGGAGGAGAGGCACAGTGATAGTGGGCACGCGAGCCAGTCGGGCAGAGTCTATAGTCCTCTGGGCTCATTTCCCGCCCACGAACCCTCATCCTGCTCGTTTTCCCAAAGTGGAAAGAAGTGGCGAAGGAAAGGACTTGGGGCAGATAATCACTTGCCAAGTACTGTGGTGATTAACATTTTAATACCCGTTGGCAGAGCCCTAGCATCGACTCAGTCTGTATTTACTGAGCTCCTGTTACATGCAAGGAATGGTGCTAGATTCTGTATATGATACAAAAATACAAATCTAACAAGATCCCTGCCTCAGAATCCTTAGAGTCTAACCTGGGGGCCAGGACCTAGACACAAAACATGAAAGAACGCCGAAGTTATAAGACCAAATCAATCGACACAAAAAACTACCAAACTCATTTCTCACAGTAGATAAATTTCTGTCCTCAGATGTATAAACGACTTGAATCTTCAGCAGAACTATGCTGTTAATCATAATGAACACGGGCAACATTATTAGGAGCTTACTATAGGTAGAACATGTTTAAGCACTTTACTCAATATTTCATTTAATCTTCAGAAAAATCATTAAAATGTAGCAAAAAATCTTAAAGAGTGAGGCATGATTCAGGTTTAATACTAGACAATACAATAAGCACCACTCCTTTGAATTTCAGCCTTGGACCAATTGGTGGCCAAGCCTGGAAATAAGATTCTTTTCTATGCTGTAACATGTTGCTTATTGCATTTCAGAAGTCAATCCAGGCTGTAATATTGTGATATTGGCCCATAAATAAGACTGTGTACTCTGATGTGCAGAGGCATGTTCATGATTCAGGATGGGAACAAACCTTGTTAATAGGAAAGATTCGTGGAGAAGAAAGAATTTCAGTAGAATTCAAAAGCTCTATTTACAGATTAGGAACTAAGGTAAAGATCAAAAATTTCACTCTATAAACTTTCCACCAAATATCTCAAGATTTGATATCTAGTTAGCAAATTTGTTTAGTGAAGGAGCAACTTGGTTATAATATGGCTGTAGTATATTCCCAGTATTCCAAGGAGATACTAGTCACATAAAACTGTGGTCTTCAAAGTCAAATCTTTAGAGTTCTCAGGAGGCTTCTTCTGGGGGAGTAGAATAATGAGCAAAGAAGATCTAAAACTGACACTGTCACCCTTTTGCTTTAAACTCTTGTAGGAAACGTCTTATAAGACAAGAGCCTGGCACTCAAGGCCCTTGTGGGTTCAGCCCCTCTTCAGCAACTTCTCCCACCATGGCCCAGCACCCACACTCTGGTAGCACTGACCACCTGCCACCCTGTCCAGCAGTCGGCTCAGTGGGTGTGCTGGCCATCTACAACGTGCCAAGCTCTGAGCTCACCTTGGCGGCATGTGCCACGCTGTCCCCTTCCCACCCACTCTCCAGTACCTGAGAACCTGCCACACTGTCCTTTAAGACAAACCTCAGGTCCCAACCTTTCCAGGAAGCCTAGGTTGCCGCATGCCCTGCTTTGTGCTCCCATTTATTAGAATTGTGTTTCTGGGTGTGACTAACTCCCTAGAGTGCTCCTTAAGAGTAGGACACATCTCATTCTGTATCTCTAATACTGACATAGGGCTTGGCACATAGCAGGTTGATATAGTTTGGATGTCTGTCCCTTCCAAAGCTCATGCTGAAATTCCATTCCCCGTGTTGGAGGTGGGCCTAATGGGAAGTGTTTGGATCATGGGGGAAGATCCCTCGTGAATGGCTTGGCTTGGCGCTGTCCTCGGTGTAATAAGTGATTTCTCACTCTATCATTTCCCATAAGCACTGCTTATTAGAAAGAGCCTGGCACCTCCCTCCTCTCTCTCCTGCGTCCTCTCTCTTGCCACGTGACCTCTGCTCGCGCGGCTCCGCTTGCTATCCGTGGTGTGTGGAAGCAGCCAGAGCCCTCGCCAGAAGCAGATGCTGGCGCCACGCTTCTTGTACAGCCTGCAGAACTGTGAGCCAAAGAAACCTCTTTGCTTTAGAAATTACCCCGCCTCAGGGGCTCCCTTATAGTAACACGAACAGACTAAGACATAGGTGTTCAATAGATGTTTGCTGAGCTACACTTAAGAGGAAAGTTTGGTTGATTGGGGTCACATGAGAGGGTTGTGTATCTGAGGTCCCCTGGGAGAGATGGGGTGGGGCAAAGTGGAGGCGTGTATGTGTTAAATGACTCAAGTGTTTGTTCCCTGGGAGGAGGAGCGTGCCACGGATGACTTGGCATCCCTTTTCCGTCCAGAAGAAACTCTGCTCTCCGTGGGCTCATCTCCTGCTGGGCAGCGGCGTATCCCACCCTGGGGGAGGGGAGGGGACCTGGGCCCGGCCCCTCCCTCCCGCGCTGGGGGGAGGGTAAGAGTGAGAGTTGGTGTTACTGACCCACGTGGACCAAGGACAAGGTTGGGGACACGGGAAGGATGCAGATTTCAGTCACAGTCCAAGGTGCCGTGGCTGGTCGTGTGATGGATTGCGGAGTGATTATTGTCAGGAAGGCCAGTGTGGGGAACTGGAGGGAGAGCCCCACCCGCCACGCCCCGTAGCCACTGCCAGTGGTTAAGGCCACCATCTCCGCGAGAATGATAAACACGTACAGAGGGCTTACTGCATGTGAGGCGCTTTACGTACATTTAACGGGAGTCGCCGGGAAAAACTGGTCCTTGCCCATGAAAGGGGTCCTCTGAAACGTGACTTCAGGCACCTCCTCAGGGGAGGTGAGGAGTAGCGTGAGGAGAGCTCCTGGAACCCTAGGTTGGCCTTGAAGGAATAGAGAAGCCACTGCCCCCTCCCCCCGACCCCCAACCTGGCCCAGCCAAGTCCTCGGTAGGGGGTGCCTTTGGGGACCCCTCTGCGCTGCCTTTCCTGCGCGCACATCCCTGGGGCTCAGGGCGGCCCCCTCTGGAACACCCGCCAAGCCCTGGCCACAGGAATTTGCCCCTCGGGATTACGCGCCCTGCTGGGAGCGATATAAATATGGATGGAGCGTGGCGTCTTTGAACATCTACAGGACCAGAGGAACAACCGGGGCCCAGTGATAATATTTTGAAAAGCCACAGGGAGCCTCTGCTGCTGTTGAGTTAGAATTGTTCCCCTTTCATGTGATTAAAGAAGCCCTTGTGGGTTGTTTCTTTTCCTTAGAGACATCCCACGGGTTCTCCCTCCCACTACAGCACTGAGCGGTTGTTAAGGTTTCTGAGTGCACTGCGTTTACAGTCACTGCTCCTTCTCTGAAGGAAAGGCAGGCTAAAACGCATTAATGAGCCTCCTGATTACTGGCAGCCCTTGAGAAATTAATTAACGACAATGCAGCACACACTTAACGTTCCTCCGCTGTGCGGTGAGGGCGAGGAGAGCTGCACTTTAATCCGCACCCAGCCAAGAGCCACCGTGTGTGTCTTCCGCCAAGGAGTTGGTTTTTCAGGGCACATTTTGTCTTGCTTTTCCTAGAGAAAACCATTCCCTGAATAATTATTGACAGCATCTTTTTGATGGCCTGGAATTTTTTTTTTTTTTTACTCTAAATTTGGTGGGTTTAACTGGTAGATCCTTGGCTATGTCTTGTTTCCATTTTTCTTTTTCTTTTTTTCTTTTAATAAACAAGTATCATGTACCAACATTTACCTGGCCCTTACCTTATAATAATAGCCAACACTTAAATGTTGCCTAATTTGTCGGGAACTGTTCAATCTGTGTGTTCGTGAGTGTGTGCGTGTGTGTGTGTGCACACGTTTATTTATTAAATCTCACAAAAACCCTAGGGTAGGTACTATTATCATCCCCAGGTTACAAAGGGTGAAATAAAACTGCAGAGATGCCAATTAAGTCACTGGAGATCTCACAGAAAGTGGCAGAGCTGCAGTCTGAACTCCAAGGCCTTAGCGCAGAATCCATGCCTTAGCCACTGATTACGGCTACGGCCACCCATACATACATTTGTATCTTGGGTTGCTTTGGGTTTTGTTTTTTTAATCCAAATGTGTTTATTTTTTATTGAATATATTTATGGTATACAACAGGATATCTGGATATACATGTACATAGTGAAATGATTATGACAGGTAAGCAAACTAACATATCCATCACCTTCCCTACTTTCCCTAGTTACTTCCTTTTTTTTGTAATAAGAGCACCTAAAATCTACTCTCTTTGCAAATTTTTGGTATATAACGCAATGTTATTAACTACAGTCCTCCTATTGTATATTTGATCTCCAGACGTAACCATCCTATATAACTTTGTACCCTTTGACAAACTCTCCCCATTTCCTTCCCTTCCCCACACCTGGTCACCACCGTTCTACTCTCTGTGTCTAAGTATTTGACTTTTTTTAAGATTCTACATACAAGTAAAAATCAAGTGGGAAAGAAAAATGCAGTATGTTTCTTTCTAGTATCTGGATTCTTTTACTTAGCACAAAGTCCTCCAGGTTCATCGGTGTTGTGGCAAATGACAGTATCTCATTTTCAAGTTGAGTAACTTTCCATTATATATATACATATAAAACACAATTTCTTTATCCATTCATCCATTGATGGGCCCCGGTTTCCATGCCTCGGCTATTGTGAGTGGTGCTGCCTGGGACATGGGAATGTTCAAAGCGTGTTTATTGAGATGTTTTCCACTCATCCTGAGTCAGGGCACTTCCAGTGCTGCTTCTGCCTAAGGAGACATCCTTCAGTGACCTCACTTTGCCTCCCGTAGGCTGGCTGAGGACAGCAGTCAGTCAGCACACAAAACCACTGCTTGAGCATGGATAAATCCCAGGGTGGTTTTATAGCATGCAAGCATTTCACATGCAGGAGATAGGAGTTGGGCTCTGCACCAGGCGTTTGACCTCATGTTTCCTCTTCTCCTCTGGAGAGGGACGAAGGAGTGTCCTCATAAGAAGCACGTCCTCATGGTGTGTCATCACTGCTTAAAAGAGTAGACAGATGTTGGCATGATTGTTCCCATTGTCAAGATGAGGAGCCTGAGGCTCAGAGAGGACTGATGACTTATTTTCTCAGAATCATGCCACTTGGTTTCTTTGTTTTATTGTTTTTGTTTTGTTTTTTGTCTAATCTGCAAACTGACTGACCTCAAACTGCTGTGCTCACAGCAGCACACTGTGTCCCTGCAGTTCTGCCGGATGAAGCACATGTGAAGGTGGCTACCCTGATGGGCATTTCTCCTCTCAGGGCTAGCATAAGAGTGAAGCAACCTCACATGTGTGAGTCCCAGGTGCCAGGTTCTTGATGGAGCCCCAGGAAGCCCTGAAAGAAAGCTGAGGACCTGAGTGGCCCTCATGGTCCTCCTGGTGGCAACCACACTCACCACAGAGAACAGTGAAGCAGCAAAGACTCAGGAGAGGCAGCTTTGGTTGGACAATGTTTCCGAGTAAGAGAGAGAGAAAACAATCACAAAGGGGTTACATGATGAGCAAAGCATCTTCAGGCAACACTGGGCCTCAAAAGTATCCTTTCCTCCCCAGGAGCCTGGTGGCCTGTGAGCGCTCTCCCAGCGAGCAGCCGCACACCCTGGAGGAGGTTAGGAACGTGGGTTCGAGACTCAGACTAGACCAGGCTCACGCCTCAGCTCTGCCATTTCCTGGCTTCTGATCTGAGACAAAGCAGGTGGTCTTCCAGCCTCTGTTTTATCATCTGGAAAATGGGGAGATAGTTGTATCTGTCACAGGACTGTTGTGACAATTATGTAGACTGTGTTGTCAGGAGTGTAAGAAGTGTGCAAAGTGCTTGATACATGGTGCACACTTAGTAGCTGTTTTTAGAGTCCATAGTGCTCACTGCCAGATTCTTCCTTCCCCTGAGCACCTGCTGCTCCCTCTGAAGTGCGGCCCCAGCAGCCCCCAGGCTCTCTCTCTCCAGTCAGGACCCCTTGCTAGAGGCCAGCTCCCCAGAGACCATCCCTGACCACCTGCCCAGGGCAGCGCCCATCCCCCCACCTGCCTTGTGCTTTTCTGGGCACCTGTCACTAGACGGGTTGTATGACAGATGCCCGAGTTTGTATATTGTCTGCCTCCTTCCACTACAGCTTTAGCCCCGTGAAGACGGCAAGTGTGTTCACTCCTGGATTCTTGGTGCCCAGCGCAGTGTCTGTCCTATAGGACAAAGACTTACTGAACACATGTGACTACACGGCATCTCCCCTGTATAGCGTGTGGGTTCATGCAGCGGCACAGCCTAAACTGTTCATTGGTTACAGAAGCTATTGCACATCTGGGACAAGCCTTGGCCTTTAGAGCCACCAGTGTAGTGACCGAGAAGGCCTGACCCGCTGAGGCACTGAGCTGTGCTGCAGGGGGCCCTACAGCCCTAAAGTGTGGTCACTGCGCCAGGCTGGAGAGGATCTGAAATGGCTCAGCAGCTTTCCTTGCTAGGAAAGTTACAGCCTGAAGTGACCGCATGTGGGAGCGCCGCACCCGGGCGTGTGTCCCAGCCTCTGCCTCCCACCCCGCCCCGCCCCGGGGAGCGTTATTGAGCAGTGCAACTTTCTCAAGGACAAAAGCATGTCTTAAAACTAACCCACGGCCATGGATAGCTTACTGCTTTTAAACTCGGAAATTATTTTTTAGGGGCAGCACATAGCTCACCGCATGATTTTCCATAAGTAAGCGCAAAAGTGAGTTTTTCTCCTGGCCCTACCGGCTGCCATGGAGGTGCAGCAGCCTGTGTTTTGCCTGTCACAGCCCCACGGGTGGCACGTGGTAGACAGAAGTGGGGCAGCTGCGTAGACAAACAGCTGCTGCTTTACTGCCTGGCGAAGGCCAGAGTGACCAGGATTGGTGAGTGCCGCACACTCTGGCACTGCCTCGCCAGGGCTCCTGGTCTCACGGCTCCGTTAAGACCCAGGCAGAGGGCGAGGCAGACACGGGGTAGTTGGAGCAGCACCCTAAGCACCTCAGAGCCTCCAGTGGAGACTGATTTAGGGGCCATTCTGAAGGGCACGGAGTTTCCCCAAAATGTAAGGCTTGGAAATTTCAAGCACTTTCAGAGGTTGCAATAAGCAGGTGTGTGGCTTCCTAAGGCCTGTGTAGAGCAGACAAATCAAGCACGAGGTAATAAAATAAAATAAAATAAAATAACAAACAGCAGAAAGGAAAGCATGGCCTCTATTGTGACCCAGCAATTGTGATTATCCGTGTTAGAATCTCATTTCTCTGTATCCGTACAAGCAGTGAAATTGGCAAGACAAGTTGAAGCTGCCTTGGGTCCTTAGCCGTGAATTATTGCCTATGATGTAGACATTATTTCCATGTTAATACGTGTGCTATATATGTTAACTATGCCAGCGACCGTACTGGATAAGGTGCATGAAAGCATGCCTCATTAAGAGCCATAAAACCCCAATCATGGATCTGGGAGGTTGCCGTGACGCTGTGGTGGTGGACCCCTGCGCGTGTGCAGTGAAGGGTCCTTCCTTAGCCATTCCACTGAAAGCACAAGTCTTGGCCTCGCTGGACAAACCTCGCTGAATCTCCTGGACAATGTTCAGATCTCTGGCTATGTATGGATTGTTTCTTCTTTTTCTTTTCTTTTCTTTTTTTCTCTCCAACTTGGAGTGTTTCTAGATAAACATATCTCTTGCTGAACAATACCTCTCTTTGGGGTTTCCTGGGTAGGGTTTTGTCCCAGAAGGAATGGCCTGGACCGGGCAGCTGTCCTCCCCCACGCACAGCGAGATACTGCCTATCCCCTGGGAGCTCGGAGAACTCAGCCCCCGCCCAGATGCTGGTCCCCACCAGAGGGGCAGGCACACACCCTGAAGCCTGGCAAGCGAATCTTAGAGTACGTGTAACAGCTCTGTGTTTTAACTTTCATTCCCACAACAACTCCAGATGTTGGGAGGCTTTCCTGTACCCCCCACCTGCACCCCCAGTTCAGCTCTCTCCCACTGGAGCAAATAACCACTTCTACGCTGCACCCACTGAGCCCAGTACTTCTAACATAGCACCTGTATCATTTCATACACTTTTTTTTCCATATCTGAAGGCCTCTTAAGGACCTAGGGAGGACCCTGAGCCTGGCAGGGTCCTATTTAGTAGACGCTAAATATATGCTTGTTGAATGCTGAGCTTTCACTTGCTTACCTGAGGACCTTCCTCCTGAGGGTGAGAGGGAGTGTACTTATGCACAGGAACAGCCTCTGCCTTGTCAATAAAATGCTCAGAAATGCATGATGGATGAAATGTGGCCAGGTGTGTAAAGAAACTTGATATGACATCTTGGGTTAGGAATCCTGCAAAACTTACCTTATCCAATCCCAAAGGCAAGGATGGCTTCAGTGGTGGGAATTCAGCGTAGCCTGAACATGGAGTGTGTTCTCTTCTCTTGCGGGGTCCTCCGTGGAGTCCTTGGAGATAGAAACTTAGTCCCTGGTCTCAGCTGGTTATAATAAGTTCACTGTTGACAGTGATTTAAGGTCCCTCGGGACCCAAACTATGTTCGGTTTATAACCCCGTGGTGCTAATCGTGGTGGGGACACAAACACAGCCTACGTGCTGCAGACTTCCGGTCTCTTGGGGTTTCCTTGCTAGAGGAAAGTGTGGGGATGGTGGCAAAGAAAGAAAGAACCTTACAAAAGAAAGGCCAGACACCTTGGAGCAGGAGTAGCAACTGGGGCATGTGGGTGCTTCAGAATCAGGACCTGTAAAGGTGTTACTGTGCCGGTTCAAAAGTTCAAAGAGCCAGGTGGGAGCAGGTGGGCCCCAGTGTGAACCGGGCCTCCCTCCCTGCTGAGAGCTGGTGCCCCGGAGAGGAGCGAAAGGCCTTGCCCTGAGGCACTGGCTGGAAGGTGAATCCCGAGCTCCTCTGACTGCTCTGAGACTCCCCACTCCTGACTTGGCTGCCCAGGAAGAAAGTTTGTGTGCTAGGAGAGGAATCCCATCAACATCAAGAGGCAGGCCCAGGCCTTGCTTTTAGAAGGTTTATAGCCCACAGAGCTTGAGGAATTCCTGCCTAGCAGCAAGTCAAACACGCCCCTGCTACCTGGGATTTTGGCAGGTTGGATGCCTCGTAAAAGGGCAGGTTTTATTTCATTGCCAACAAAAGGGGCATTCATGCTCCAGGGCCTTCTCTACCCGGGCAGCATCCTCCCAGGCCTGGTGAGAGAGCTCCCTGCAGAGCTCAGGGCTGGCCGCACCGCCTCCCAGATGAAGGAGAGGAAGATGGATGGCAGCCGCAGGCAAGCCTGCTCCGTGGGAACACAGAGCGCAGGCATCTGCTCCGGGCAGCAGCTCCGGGGTGCCCCGTGAGAATGCCGTCATGGCCCTCGCTGTGCAGTCAGGGGAAGCTGATGGGCTGGGCAGTCGCTGCCAGCCAGGGGACACAGAATGTTCCTTCACAGTACAGCGAGTCCATCTGGGAGCCCTCCACAGCCAGCCTCCCTGGGAATGTGCCTTTTCCATTTGAAAGGCCAGGAGCCACCATTGTTCATTCAGACACCCGCTGTGAGGCAAAGGAGGCTGGGCCCATGTCCTCCTGCCCCCATGCCCTCCATCGTGCCACCTGCAGCCTGGGGTCCTCCTGTCCTGCTACCTGTCAGTTGTGCACAGCATACCTTTTAGAAGTCTCTCTTGGGACTGGCCATGAGGAGAAAGGCATATTTTAATAGGGACGGGAGCATTTGGGGCATTTATTGATGTTATCTGGTCAATCTGCTGTCAAATGTTAAGCCTTTCTGTCCCTCAGAAAGGGAAAAACAAATCTCTACTGAAAGAGTGGGCAAAGAGCCTGCTGCCACGGCACCATCAATTTCACCATCATCATCGCCATCACCACCATCATCATCGCCGTCTTCTGAGCACCTGCTTGCCCACGACACTGAATGACAAGGGAGACTTGCGTGGGAGGCAGCTGGGCTCTGACCCTTGCTCTGCGTCTCAGCAGCTCTGTGGCTTGGAGCCTGGCGTGGGTCCCTTACCCCTCTCCAGTCCTGCAGTGCGAGCCGAGGCACCGCCCCAGCCCTCCTCACTTCCCCAGCCCCTGCCCACGGCAGACGTGGCCAAGCGATCACTCTCCCACGGAGCCTTAGAACGTGGCCTCACAGACCACAACACAAAGCTGCTGCCCGCTGATGTGAAGGGCACTCAAGATGAAACCAATGTGCCATCCCTGCCCTAAAGGGATTTATCACCTGAGAATGAAATTCTCTACCAAAAACAGGCCAGGTCATCTGAGAAAAAAAAGAGAAAAGGTTAAATATCAGTAAAGCAAGAAACCCACCTGAACAATCTGGACTGACCAGGTGAATGATACTTCTTTACCAGGCAGAGATATCCCTATTTAATTGTTTTATTTGGAAAGATCCAAGATTGAAGATACTGAAACACACCCAAAATCAGAAATGCGCTTTCCTTTTACATGTGGAGCTCTGGGAGGGAAGGGACCTCAGTCCTGCCCCTCCTTTCCCAGATGAGGCCCCAGCTTGGTGGTGACCTTGTTAAAAAAGAGCCCAGGCTCTCTGCTTCCCAGCCCAGTGCCCCCTCCACCCGCTGATACCCATTGTCTTGCTTGGCAAGGAAAAAAACCCCACACTGCTGTTTAAAGCACAGGCAATTAATGGTTTTCAATATTGTTCCTGGTGAAAATTAATGAACCAATATACTTTCATTGAGACCATTAAAAAAACTCACATTCCCAAACACTGCATGATTGAACAAGGGAGTCAGACTTTCTTTGCTTTATTGTAACTCCCCCACTCCCTGTTTTGCTACCTGGGGAGTCACCTAACCTGTCTTTAAACCTTGGTTTTCTTGCCTGTACAATGGGCACCAATAATACTTCTGTACTGGCCTTATCAGGACATAGAAGCCAAAGGCAAAAGACGTGGAGCGTCCAGACGCAGATGAACAGCAGTCACGTGAGAGGAGTGAGGGAGATCAGGTAGTCAGCTGTGATTCCGGCATCAGTAGTGACATTTGACAAACACCAGGATGCGAAACTCTAAGGGTCAGGCAGGTGTCAGAAGTGGTTTTTATTGAAGATGGGAATGCCAGGGAAAGGAAAAACCGAGAACGACCTTCCATATGGTGAAGGATTCACCAGATTGGCAGGAAAACCAAGGGGCCCTTCCACCTCTTTTTGCTTCCCTGTCTGGAGGAGGGTTCTGACAGCAGGCCTGAGGCTGGGGACGGAAGCGCCGCCGCATGCTTAATGAGTGTTAACTGGGGAGCAGCTGAAAGCATTAGGGACCATCGTGTAACAGATTAGCACGAGGAGAGTAACCCAAACATCTCCCCTGGGTTGCATTAATCAGGGCCCTCGCTGGGTGTTCCTGACATCAGAAGCCTGGCTTTGCAAACACATGCCCACTGTGCTAAGGCCTTTGCCATAGGAAGTGGCAGTGTGTTCACACAGCATACATTTCTAGGACATGAATTAAACATGTGTTCCTTCCAGATCTGGCAGCTTGCCGCAGTCCTGCAAAGGAAGGGCTAAATGGCTTTGTTCTCTCCTCCAGTTGAGGCGGGACCTGTGAGCAGAAGGCATTTTAGGGAGAAAAAGGGCTCTGAGTCAGCCGCTAGGTGGCGCAAGAGCTCTACTAATGACACCGGCTGGCCTGAGCCCCTCTTAGGGAAATCTGGGAAGGAATTTGAAGCCACCAAGGGTTTCGAAGCGGAATAGGACCTTAGAGATCACCTAGCCCAACAGTATTCTTTTAAAGCCAGGAAAACAGAGCTCAGAGAGATGAAAGATCTTGCCTGGTGTAAACAAACGATTAAGTGCAAACCTCTAGTGCTCTAGCCAGGACTAGAAACCAGGTCTCCTACTTCTGATCAATCTCATTCCATCAAGCCACCATGCTTTTCCATGTTAGGTATATTTGTCTTGGATTCTGACCAATGACAGTTTAGAGCGCGGGCTGGGCGCGGTGGCTCACACCTGTAATCCTAGCACTCTGGGAGGCCGAGGCTGGAGGATCGCTTGAGCTCACGAGTTCAAGACCAGCCTGAGCAAGAGCGAGACTCCGTCTCTACTAAAAAAATAGAAAGAAATTAGCTGGACAACTAAAAATATATAGAAAAAATTAGCCAGGCGTGGTGGCGCATGTCTGTAGTCCCAGCTACTCAGGAGGCTGAGGCAGAAGGATTGCTTGACCCCAGGAGTTTGAGGTTGCTGTGAGCTAGGCTGACGCCACGGCACTCACTCTAGCCCAAGCAACAAAAGCGAGACTCTGTCTCAAAAAAAAAAAGCTTAGAGCGGGTGTCCTACTCTGAACATTAATTGGTCAGATCACGAGGGTCAAACGCAGAGGTGGATCCAGCCGGGAGACCTCGGTTCTAGCTCCTCAGCTCAGA
Organism: Avahi laniger; assembly: GCA_963575035.1. Taxonomy (NCBI): domain Eukaryota; kingdom Metazoa; phylum Chordata; class Mammalia; order Primates; family Indriidae; genus Avahi; species Avahi laniger. The sequence goes on along the minus strand of CAUYSK010055519.1, from coordinate 64,321 downwards.
GCTTGCCAAGCACGAGTTGCTGATGTCCCTGAGCCTTGGTGTTTTGGTTTACTAGAGCAACAAAATGAGGGTGGACTCCACCATCAAATTTCCATCCAAAGACCAGGGGAAAGTGAATCTGCCATTATTTTTATTTTATTTCATTTTTCAGTGTTCTTTATTATTTTATATATGCCCTACCATGTTCCAGAAAGGAATTAAAGTACAACTGAACAGTAGGAAAATTCCACAGAGACCAAGAAATATTTGAGGATAATAAGGATACATTTGACAAAATCCATCTAAAAATATTTATTGGATGCCAAGTTTGTTTTTATATATAAGTCTACTTTATCTGACATTCTATCAACCGGAAACCACATTTATCTGGCACATCTGCGCATTTACTGCCAAATAGTAATTCACATTTACAATAAATGAGGCATTTGCGCTAGAGGAGAGGTTAAGAGTGCAGTGTGGAACCTGCTCTGGTTTGAGCATTTTTTCTGCCACTCCTGAGCTGTGTAATGTTGGGCAATCATGTAACCTCATTAATCTCTACACTTCTCATTATAGAATTGGGACTGTATTTTGATTCCAAATTATCTTATGGTGATAACTAACGTCACACAGTGCCCAGATCTTATTTTCTAAATATTATACCATTCTCTAACAAAAGGACCATGGCTCCTTTGGAAAAGTGGCAGATTATAGGATGGGGACAGGGAAAATTCAAGATGAATGTAAAGACTTTGGTGATACCAAAAAGTAAGAAGGTGCCTCAAAAGGATGATGACATGTCAAAATTGCATGGGAGCACACCTGAAAGAGCTTCCAATGGCCAGAGCTGGAACAATTTGAGCAGCAAAATAAATAATGATAGTATTAAATTATAATTCATAGAATAAAGTAAATATCTGTGAGTCAATACTGATAAAAATAATAATTGAATAAATAAATAATTGGGAGAGAAGGGACACATCTTCCTTATAGAAGAATTACAATGAATAAAGGAGGAATGTGGGACATGTAAAATCACCTTTGGAATACCTCAGGCAAGATCCACAAATGGGTACTAAAAAATTAGTGGGCAGGAGGCTGAAGAGAAACAGGATATTTACATAGCTTCTAAGTATCTTCCCTAAGACACTTACTAATTATGAAGGGAAAAATAATGACTTTATGGTGGGCAAACCTGGCAGACAGCACCTTAACCAAATTAACGAGGTCAGCATCACCAGGAATAAAATGTGTTGGCATCATGTACTCTGATACGATGATGGGCTGAGGATGGCACATCACTTTTACTACGTTCCTGCCAAAAATGTGTGACCGCAATCAAACCATGAGAAAACCATCTGAGAGGCATTCTACAAAAATACCTGAGCAGTACTCTCCAAAAGTGTCAAGGTCTGGAAAGACTGAGCATGTCCCAGATTGGAGAAGACTTCAGAGATGTGACAAATAAATGCAATGTAGGGTCCTGGATTGGTCTCTGGAAAAGAAAAAGGACATCACTGTTCCTGGCAGAGGGGATGTCAAGAAAAAAAGGCCATGAGCCAGCCAAGATGTGGACCCCTCTGTTACCCCCATGCCGTACAAATATGATCACTCTTTATGTGTGCCACTTTGGGTAAGAAGTTGGGCAGCAGCAAGGCTGTGGACCAGACCAATGGTGACGTCCTGCTCGCATCTTGCAGATTGGCAAAGGGCCAAGAATAGCCCCTGAAATTAGTGACCCTCACCAGGCTTGGGTTGGTGTGTTCTGGGCAGACCCCACTCCTTGTGGGCTCCAGTTTGGGTCTAGCCTCATTTTCCAGATTCAGTCTAAAAATTATTAAAACATACAGTATAGTAGGAAACACTCTGGAATAAAACACACCGAAGTTTAAATTTCACTCACAGCTGTGTGATTTTGGGCAACTTACTTAACTTCTCTGATCCTTGGTCCTCATCTGTAAAACAGGAATTAATAAGGGCACTTACTTCATAGAGATGTAGGTTGGAAGGATTAAATGAGGCACAGCAAAGGCTCAATTAACAAGTTCTTCGCCTTTTTCTACATTAGTGTCTTTGATGGCACTGGCAAATTTGTAGCAGTCTACCCTGGAGGTGTTAGGCTTCTGTTTAAGATTCCAGTAAAGCCTGGTTGGGTGGAGTTGCTCAGTCTGTCTGGTTAAAACACATCACTAACAATGCCACAAACAGCCAATCCACACAGAGAATAGATGATAAACATTGAAAGCAAAACATGGACTTAAGGAAAGACCAAAACTCAGACAGATCAGAGGTCACACTTAGATGGATCTTGGAGGTGAAACAGGGCAAGCAGAGTAAAGACGGGGCAAGGCAGGCGTTCGAGGCTGCGGTGAGCTGTGATCACGCCACTGCAGTCTCACCTGGGTGACAGAGTGAGGTCCTGTCTCTTAAAAAAAAAAAAAGATAGGACAAGGCGTATGCTAGTCGTTTTTATTCGGTATCCGTTCTCTCCTGCTTCCTTAGTAATGTGCTACAGTTTTATGCATGGCAGTGACATACTCAGCAAAAAGGACTATATTTCCCAGCTTCCTTTGCAGATAGTTCCCACAGACTAACTTCTGGCCAACGAAACATAAATGTATGTTGCTGAGTGGAACTTCTGGAAGGCTCTTTAAAGAGGGAAAAATAGTTGGAACGTGATCTTTTTCTCTTCCCTTGCTCTCTTTTTTTTCTTCCTATCCTTCCCTATTGGGAAGGCAGGCTTAATGGCTGGAGTTACTGTAGCCACATTTGAAACATGAGGCAGACTTGAGGATGGAAACCACATGCTAAAAGAGGGAGATAGAGGAACCTGAGTTCCTGATACACTGCAGAGCTGCCAAATCAGACCTAGACTACTTACCTCCAAGCTGTGCACTTTATAGCATTGTGTTCAGTCTGTCATTAGCGCCAATAGAAATTCCTGCAGGAGGATAGAAAGACATGAGCGAGAGTAAATTTTGATGATTGGTGCTGGTCATCACAGGGTAAACAGTGAGAAGAAATCCCTGTGTCTTGACCTGTAAAATTTCTATGCATAAGGAAGAAACTTTGCAGGTAAGAATGGACTGAAAACACACACACACACACACGCACGCACACACACACACACACACACACCAGGGCTCATCTAGGGGTTCATTTGCATAGATGAGCACTGTCAGGCTATTCAGGAGAAGAACGAGCATGCTATGAGTATCTTGCATTGATCCTTAACCCTGATTCAACATCTATTCCCAAATTTGGCAGTCTTTTCTGCAAATGAGAGATTAACTATAGTCTCTCAGAAATTGGATTATCTTGTCTAGCAGAAGCCCCAACAGAATTTGGTTATTGGGAACAACTTTTTTTGGCCCTGATAGTATAATAAAAACATCATTTTTTTTTTTTTTTACGGTAAGCAATTTTCTAAAAATTCCTCTGTGCAAGTCATCTCCTTCCTCTTGGGGAGAAAAAAAAGTCACATTATATAAAAGCCTTACAGCATATTTAGACTTTTCATCAAAGCAATAATAGACAGGCTGGCTCATGCCGGGCTGGGAGAATGCTGAACTGTATTTCTTGCCCAGATAGAAACCTCCCTGTGTAGAACTATAAGACATCATTGGTTAGAGTTTTAAGGTCAGAAGTGCTGGTTTCCCACAGAAGTCTGATTTTGCTTCTCATTTTTTGTGTGCATTACACAAAACAAGAGGCTAACAGGCCTGATGCCGGGGAGGAAGGGATTCTGCAAAGGCGCTGGGGTTAGTTCACTTGTCCGTCTGTCCCATCCATTCATCCACCCACCCACCAAGAACACCTACTGAAGACACTCTGTGTGCCAGGCATGGAGCTCACTGACAAATAAGACACAGCCTCTGGGCTTGAGGAACTCGTGTTCTAGGGCCCCAAATAAGGATATAAACTGCTTAACAAATGCAGTCGAGCCCATGAGACTTCACCTCATTTCCCAGCACAAGCATAAATTGATGAGCTAGTGATAATGAAAAGTGGAGAATTAAAAAGCAAGTCATCTTTATTTTCCCCAGGTATTAAGAATAATAATTATAGGTTACCATTTATGGAATGATAGCTTTGTGCCAGGCACTTCACACACCCTAACTCAGTTCATCTTTACAATGACCTCCGAGAGAGGAATTTATATTGGTTAGAACATGCTAAGTTGGGAGAACTGGAACACTCAGCTGACAGTGGCCTCAACCGTAGAGTCATTTAGTCTTCTCACCTAACAAAGAGGTGAGTAGCTCGGGCAGAGTTAAGTGTCTCTACTTTCTCTTGGCTTTCCCTTCCTGGGGACATGATTATGGCGGCCCCAAACATCACATTCTCACGTGACAGCCTCCAAAGCAGGAAGAGAAAGGTAAGAGAAAGAGGGATCTCCTCCTGTTATTATAGAGGAAACTATTTCCCCAAGTTTCCCAGCAGACTTCCATGTGCAGCCCATTGGCTAGAGCTGGGTGGCAAGGCCATTGCCAGCTGCAAAGCAGAAGACACATGGAAGAGTGTGTGTCTGCTGTGTCCAAGGCAGGAAGATGGATCTGGGCATGGCTCTTGGGTAGGCGACCACTTGGTTTCTGCTGCATTACTAGTATCTGCCTTGCACAGTCAAGGAAGCTGGGGCATGGGGAGGTTATACTTTCTGTTTGTTCAAGTGAAACAGTTGGAAATGGAAAAATTGTGACTAAAATTCAGGGAAGTCTGATCTTGAGCCCTGATTCATTTATCATCGGCTACTTTTCTCATTTGCTGTATGAGACGACAGCAAGTTTAACAACTTGACCATTAATTGCACTTCCCTGCTCTTCCCATTAACCTTACAGTGAGGTCCCAGTGTTGTAAATCCTTTTTATAAGGCAAAGAGGCACGTGCAGTGTCTCTACAGCACAGTGAGGGAACCGAAGCTACCATTGAAACAATAAAACTCCTAGAAAGGGAGCAATTTAGTAGAGTAATCACAGAGGCACGAGTGCGGGCCAGGCAATGCAGTGAAATAGTACGTTCAGCACAGTAGCCTGAAAACTGCCATTCAGGCAGAGCCGGCTGATGAATGTCTGCTATTCAACAGCATTTTTGCCACAGAAATAACAGTTTAAGGAGAAGGGCAGCCTTAGGCCACCTGACAAATTTGTTTAACCCATAATGTACGTTGAACATAGTACAATTTCAGGGATTTCACTCCATGATTATTAACACTGCTTTTATTGGAAAATGCATTTTAATTTACCTTTTGTGGGATGGCCCTTTGTGTCATGGTGATTCAAGGGCTGCTTCTAGCAAGTGGGTGAGGAAGAGTGTGTGTGGAAAATAGCTCATTCATTCTCTGTATCTCTCAAGCCCTAACTTGAGGCATAACAGCGGAGCCCAAACTCCTGGGCATGGGCAGAGACGGCCCAAGCTCCAGGCGGATGTCCATCCGGAAGGCGGCAGAAGTGGGAGGCTATTCCTGGAGTTACCACTTACAAACCGGGTGGGATCAGTAGATGAAAAGGAGAGCAAAGAAATGCCAGAGTGCCATCCCCCGTCCCGTCCGATTCCCCGTCACCCCGGGCCCTGAGCCCCAGCCCCCGGGACAGCCTAGCTCTCTGACACTCCGGTGCTGAGGGGAGACTGGAGGGGGATGTGGCAGGCAGAATAATGGCCCTCAAGCATCCAGGTCCTAACGCCTGGAATTTGTGAATATGTTACTTTACATGACACAGCCTTGCAGCTGTGATTAAGAATTTCAAAACAGGGAGATTATCCTGGATTATATGAGTGGACCCAGTATAATCATAAAGGTTCTTACAAAGGGAAAAGGGGGGCAGGAAGGTGAGAGAGCTGAAGGTGCTACACTATTGACTTTGAAGATGGGAGAAACCGTGAGCGGGGGAATGCAGGTGGCGGCTAGGAGCTGGGAAACTCGAGGGAATGGACGCTCCCTTAGCCTCCAGAAGGGATGAAACCTGCCCACATCTTGATTTTGGCCAAATAAGGCCCATTTTGGACTTCTGACCTCCAGAATATGAAAGAATAGATGTGTTTTGTTTTAAGCCTCCCAGTCTGTGGTAGTTTGTTCAGTGGCAACGGAAACTAATCCAGGGGCCAAGGAGGATGCAGGTGCCCAGCTGAGTGCCCACAGACAAGGCTGCGACTGCCGGGGCGTGGACACAGGCGGGCGGGCGTCTGGGTGAGGACACGGCCCCACTGCCCTGGGCTCTCCCTGCTCCCCTGCACTGCCGCCTATAGGTGCAAACTCTCCCCCCCTCCCTGAGGCCTTCCCAAGGCACACAGGGGACACTTGTTTGGAGTTAATCATCCACCTCTCGTCTCTGTGCTAGAAATAGACAAAATCCCTTATTTCAGGGATAAAGGGCTGACTTCCAGGCCTCAGTTTCAGGGCTCTTGCCCATTTCTTGGGCCACTGCTCTTGGGCCTCTTGCTCCATTGTGTTTCTCTTCCAAAGCCCCTTCCTTGCTCTAGTTTTAATGATCCAGCCAATGGGGCTGCTCTCTCTCCCTTCCTGGGAGCCTTGGTTCATTATATCCATTAGCATTTCCCCCCGCCTTCTCCCCAGCAGGAGATTTTGAAAAGCATTAGTTCAAATGGCAGCCGCCTCCCCTCCAGCAGAGCGTTTGGCATCCAGCTCTGTTCTGGTTCCCCGCCCTGTCCCTTGGCAGTGAAGACATCCCAGGTGGCCCCTCACACTACTAGGAGTGTTTCTGGTTAGAAAAACCTGTGTGCCCTTGGGCCTTACATGGATCGCATTCCTTTGCAGTGGTTGTTCCTTGATTGGGAAGATAATCACTTTCAGACCCTATGGAGAAAGTGAAAAAATACCCAGAGTGAATAAAACCTGCTTTCAACCTCAGCTCGGGAGGTTTCCTTGTTTAACCTGAGTTGATTTTGATCATTGGAAACTGTGTGGCCGCCTGACTTGTATTAGAGAGAAACCTCATTAGAAATCGTCTGTACAGAGATGGGGGACCTGGCTTGAGCTTCAGGCACAAATTTCCCTACTGTGGGCAACCAGTCAAACAAGCAGGGAAGAGGTGTGATTAGTCTTTTGCAAAAGCATTTTGCTCTCCAAACAGCTGGATGGAAATCAGACTGCACTTCATTGTTAAGCATCCAGGACATGTTATTCATTGAATGTAGAAGACAGCATTAGACAGGATTAGCCACATAGCCATCAGCATTTGAAGCTCAGAGCATTAAAAACAAAAATTCCAAATATTAATACCTTCATGATTCCCAATATCAATGGAAGGTATTTAATACAACTGCTTTTTTAAGATTTTTTTTCTTATCATTTAGCCAGAGCTATGGATGTTAGGAACTTTCATGCAAATGGAGGCCTCCAAGAATCTATAGGCTAAATATGGATGAAGTCAATGAAAAGGACAACAGACAGCTGAAAAACTGGCTCATAGCAACTAAGGGCTTATTGTATTAACAGAAAAATATCAGAGACAAGATTATATTAACAACCACAAAAAAGTATGCGACCTTTGGAAGTGTCTGGTGGAAGTTTGGAAAAAGGGCATGCATGCTGTCACCCACTCCTGTGACTGCAGCAGACATCATTAATCAATCACCGTGCTTCTCCTGCTAGACCAAAATGTTGCATCAGGAGCCTTCTTTGCACAGCATGCCAGGTAGCCACTGTCAATTGACGGGGTTTGACATGCAAGATAAAACTCTGCTCTGCAAATTAGAGTCACCTACTAGCAATTTCATTCACAATCCCTTCATATGTGGAGGATTTAACTCACTAGGATGCCTGCATGTCTAGGGCAATGTGCTAGGTACTGGAAGAAAAGGGATTCGATGGATGTTTTGTTGAGCTAAATGGAACAAGTTTGTAAGTTAGGGGTAGTCTTCTCAGGAAGGATAATATTTGAGTTGGTCCTATAAGGAGAAGAGGGAATAGAGATCATCAAGAGATGGGCAAGAGCAGAGCAACAGCCAATGGAATAAAAGCACATCCTGCAATATTCTGGGCTGCGTAAGGATGAGCTCGGGGATGAGGCTGGGAAAATAGGCTGAAGACATCCTGTGAGGGCCTTGCACGCTGCGCCGGGAGTTTCCCTCAGCAAATGAAGAGCCAACGATGTGTCGATGTGTCGGTGCAGAGTGACCCAAGGGTGTCCACATTTAGAACGGTGACTGTCAGCAGCGTGCGGGTGCAGGGGCTTGTGCACCACGGGGAGCCTGGAGAATCAAATATCTTAAAGGAAAAGACGTAATCCCTTCACTCTCTTCCTCCCTGCCAACGTTGCCAGGGCCATTCGACTCAGAGTTCATTTCTGGGGTGGGAATCTTTCAATTGTTCTAGATGCCTCTTTCGGAAGTGTGGGGATACCTCCACTGCTTCCATTCTCCCAGAAGTCAGGGGACTTGGAGCACCGGATGGCAAACTCCCTGAGGGCGAGGGCCGGGTCTCCTGTCGTCCCCGGTACCAGCCTATGCCTGGCCCACAGCAGGCGCCCCACAGAAGTTTGCCAAACTCAACGATTGTAAGGTGTTCCTCTTTTATTAAATGCTCCCCTACCACATGTTCTGCCCCAGCTGGGCTGACCTCGACATTTTCCAAGCAGGAAAAGCTTTCCCAGCTCTTTTCTCTAACCCCCTCCACTAGAACAAAAAGGCTCTGCTCCTCTGTTCCTGCAAAACCCATCCACTCTTGCCTCTTCTAAGAAGTTTATCCCGAGGGATAATGAAGACTGAACTGTCTGTCATGCCAGAGCACCGGCCTTACGAACCCGTGGGGTTTGGGCCCACTGTGCTCTCGTTATAACACCCCTGTCTGAGGTTTGCTGCCTCTTGTTTGCCCAAGGGCTTTGTTAGCTCAGACTCACAAAGTGTCCTAGCTAGAAGCAACCATAAACAGTCAACTCTTTGGTGTTAGGGTGGGGAAAACCGAAACCCTACATGAGCCGCAGAGTCAGGATTAATACTCGGTCTCCTGAACTAATACTCGGTCTCCTGAACTTGAGTCCTCGCTACACTCCACAAAAACTCATGGCTGCCTCGCCTATTCATCGAGTGCACGATCCGTGAACTCAGCAAATAGTGGAATTAATGGAGGTGACAACTCTGTATAGATTACTGACTTTGAAAGAAGTAACATTTTTCAACTAAAATCCATTTTACACAACAGTGGCATGGAACATGAATTTTAGGGGGTGGTGGTGCTTCAGAAGGCATTTGGCAATCTCATGGTGTTTACACAGATCCCAGCTGATATCAGTGTATCGGCAAATGGGATGGATACAGGTTACTACTACTCAACCGGCAAAGTGAGTGGATAGACTGACAGCTATAAAACAACTACCATGGGGCTGGCCCACGCTCAGGTCGCACAAGTGGTCACTCGTCACGGTTGCTAATATTTCCAGATGCTGCAGCTGCAGCCCAAGACGTTATCATTCACCTCCGGAAGGATCCCAAGAAGGAACAGGACTGATGGTTGAAGGGAATAACTATATTCATTAAGTTTCATCTCAGAGCCAAGGACGGTGCCTGGAACTTCCATAGCTCATTTTTTTCCTTGCAAACCCAATAAGGCAGGAGCTGTCATTCAGGTGGACTTCTTTACATTGCTGGTACCTCAGAGCCCACCTGTCAGTCACATGCTAGTAACCAGAAATTGTTGTACATTGTATTTTGTGTTCATTTATTCATCTTTGCATTATGCACACTGTTTAAGACAATGTAAATAAATCATTTGTATTAATGGGTTTCTTTCTGTGAAAAAGGTTAATTATAGTTCCTATTTAATAGTGTGGTCATAAGGATTACACAAGTTAATGCACGTAAAATACTCAGAACAGTGCCTGACACAGGGCACCTGCTCTAGTTTCTTTTTAAATTGCGATTGCTATGATGATGGTGCTTGATACTGTTTTGGTTCATTTTTCCTTCCTGCTAACACACTCCTCAGCCCTGAGACTCCTAAGACAGATGTTACATGTTTTGCTTCCTTTTCCAAATGAGACTAATTTTTTTCTAATAATAAAAGCAATGTATGAAAAGCAGAAAATAGAGACCAGCAATAAATAAGATTACACACTGTTAATACCCTGGATAGATTATGTTACTTTATTAAATTAATACTTTATTTTTTAGAGCAGTTTGAGGTTCACAGCAAAACTGAGCAGAAGGGGCAGAGATTTCCCACCTACTCCCCGAGCAGCCTCTCCCATGATCGACACCCTCCACCAGAGTGGCGCATTTGCTATAATCAGTGAACCTGCATTGAGATGCTATTGCCCAAAGTCCATAGTCTACATTAGGGTTCACTCTTGACGCTGTACATTCTATGGATAGATTATTGTAGATTGTTGTGTCTCTATATAGGCATATATCTGTGCATGTGCGCGCATGTCTGCGAACACACACAATGCGTTCCCAAAACACATCTTAAACTATCAAGAATTTAACCCAAGAAGCAATCATTTAACCACTCATTCAATTATCCACCAGAAATTATTGAGAATTTATGGCGTGCCCCGCACTGCCAGGACTGAATAAGGTGTGAGCAAGGCGGCGCTGCTTTCTCAGGCTTTTGGGTGCCCCTCACAGCTGGAAAGGAGTGACGCAGAAGCATGCAGCTTTCTGTAGGAGAAACAAACCCGCTGGCTGATGGCAGCACAGACCTGGAGGCTCCTTCTTCTGACTCTCTCTTCCTGGAGAGCGGCGAGGACGTCCTGACTCTGCTCCGCTCCCTTCTGCCCCGCTGCTCCCACCTTAGCCCTCCCCTCCACGCCAACACACACTGCTCAGGGTTGGGGGGGCGTCCATCGCTCCAAACCACTTTGCATGAAGCTTTTTGGGTTGTGTGAAAACAAACATCTGAATTTTTATAGCGAAACATGATTGTTTCAGGGAAGAGCTCGTTTGCTGATTAAATATGAGAAAAGCAACAGGAGTATTATTTACCATTGGCAATTAATCAGACTTAATCCATCTGGTGGCCAAGACCAGCCCTCATACCCAACCGTGTTCAGGGAACAACTGGGGCACTCCGAGCCACCCCGAGGACTGCCAGCGCGCTCTGCCCAGATTGCTGGGGAGGAGGAGAGGGTGTGTATTATTTATGTTCCCCTTTCAAAACAAACCTATCAAAAGAACAAAGCCTCCCTTCTGCTGGCAACAGCAGCGGTTCTTTCCGCCGAGATGTGGGCCACCCGGCTGTGCAAAGGTACTGCCCGCAGCCATCTGCTGAGTGCCAGCTCTTTCCCCTCTGCGCTGAATTCTGATTGCGAAACGGCCACGGGAGGAGGGGGGGAGAGAGGCTGGGAGACAGGACACGGTTCTGCGACAGAGGAAATGTGCCCATCCAGACTGTCATTTACTGCACGCGTGGTCCACGTCTGTTGTCTGGGAGGAGCGTGAGAGCCTACCTGTGAGCTGTCAGTGAAGGGCAGAGGTGTAAGGAGAAGGGGAGGGAGAGCAGGGGACAGGGATGCTGAGACGCAGAAGGGAAGGGAAGCTATTTGCAGGTTTCTGACCACAGTTTGTCTCCAAATAATATTTGGACATTTCTAGCCTCTTGCAGATGCTTATGAAAACTTTGCTGTGTGCCCCTGTGATCGGAGAGACAGCAGAGTGGGAGGCAGGGGCAGAAGTCACACAGCCCTGGGCTGGGACGGGGTGTGTGTGCGCATGCGTGTGTGCAATTCCTTGAAGCAATTAAAAATTACTTACAATGCGTAGTTCTTAATGTCACATGCTGTGTGCTGTTGTCCCCAGAGTGACTTCCCTGAGTCTAGGCACGCTGATGCTAGGAAAGACACAGATACACATATAGATACACATCTTTAAAACCAACTCGAAACACATATTTGTCTTTGGAGATTATGAAATCCTCTGAAGACTGTTGTTCTCTTGGCTTGAGCAGTGGAATTTATTATCTTAAAATAAGATTAACTGCGCTATGTCAGGGTTTTCTTCCGCTTTGTTTCTCCTTCTCACAGAGACCCAGGGATCACGCTGACTTTACTTAAACCACCGCCTCACGCCTGTGGTGGCCATAGGACCAGCCTTTTCCTTCTTGTCCCCAGCATGCCTGGAGACCAAAGCCTCCCAAGGGTTGCTAATCCCCAGCAAAAGCAGAGTGGGTGGAGATGGCATTTCTCTAAGCTGAGATTTTTTTCCTCCAGACTTGGAGAAAAAAAAATAACACAAAAAAAATTAGAAGATTTTGAATATATATGTTTTCCTAAGGGCATTTCTCTTTCAGAGTAAAAATAATGTGGTGGTCCCAGGCCCTTGCATCCACCATTAGAGAAGGTGGCCTTTACTTCCGCCACCTTCCCAGGTGGAACCCCTAATAATGGTCCAAAGATGGTTGGCCTTTGTGTGCAGGATGCCCCAGGAAATGTTGTCCCATTTGGCACTGATGTGAGGGGAAATCTGAGTATCTTTGAAATACACCGTTTCTTCTGTTTGCCTAGTGAAGCACATGGAGTTGCCTTTCTCCCCCGCCAATAAGAACAATCTGAAAGTATAATACTGAATTTGTAAGAATGAGAAGTAGGAGATCCAGTATTTGTATATCCCAACAAGCATCACCTAATGCTGGATCAAGGTTGATTTCCAGACACCGTCTGTGTCTTGTCAAGGGACCCTCTACTCGGGTAGTGAAGGAGTTTTGATACAGAGTCATTTTGATTAAGTTTTTATCAGAAAATGAGGTGCGTATCGGACCCTAGAACCTCAGCATTGGAAAACAACAACTCTTTACAGCAGGGGCTGGCAAACTTTTTATGTAAATGGCCAGATAGTTGACATCTTAGGCTTTGTGGGTAGAGGCAAAATTGAGCAACTGTTCTCACTGAAAAGCTTGTTTTACATTTAAAATGTAAAAACCATTCTTAGCTCTCCGGCTGTGCAAAACCTGTGGCAGGCTGGATTTGACCCACAGGTGGACATTTGAAGTCCTTCTGCCTCACGAGTGGCTGTCCATACTGCGCTTAAATTCCTCTAAGCCATAGTAAACTCACCACCTCTCAAAGTCACGAAATCCATTTAAGGGAAGCTAAAATAGCTAGAAAGAACTTCTTTATTTGAGCTAGAATTTGCCTACTGCATCTTATTACTGAGGAATTACTTTAAGAACTGGTTTAAAATCATCTTAAGAACCGATTTAAATTTCTAGAAATATTTTGTGATGGAAATCGTTCTCCATTACGCATTCCCCAGCCTGGTAGCCATGTTGTAAACTTTTCTTAGTGTGTTGGAGTCATTCTGAGAATAAATTATTGTACTGCACCGCAATGCAAGGAACCCTCAGGAGCTACTGGGGTTTGTAAAGCTATTTGCTTTCATACTAAGTGTTCCCACACTGCAATGCTCCATGAATTCTTATTTCTTTTTTCAGTATTTCTACCTGATCCTTTATTATAGGGATGTTATCCGTGCTCTTCTCATTGTTGCCTGTGTGCCTGCTGAAGCAGTGTGCCTCCCTCTCCTAATTAAATGCTTCTAATCTTCCCTGGACTTAAACTAGCTCCCAGAGAGAAAACTGACTGCAGGAGCCCTGGGGCCTTTGGTATTTGATTTGAGTACTTTCATCAGTGAAACATTTAAACCACCTGGAGGCTCTCCACCCCACCCAGGGTAGGTAGGTTTTTGAGTAAATGTAAACTACCATTTGTGTTATTTACCGATTATAAATCCCTTGAGGGAGATGACTTTCTTTCTCAACTTTGTGCCTTAGATCGCAATCCAGTGCTTCACCGGCAGTGAGAGTTCCATAAATATTTCTGAAAGAATAAAAGAATAAGAGGTTTGAGGGTAGTGCTGAGTTGATTTGCTTCAGCACATCTCAATTCTTAGTGGAGGTTTTTAGTGTTTGCTTTATTAACACTAAGACGAGGATTATTAAATAATGTGGTTTAGAATCCAAAGGAAACCAACCCTCAGGGATACAATTTGATGTACATGGAGATAGGTGACTCCCAGTATTCTGCCTGTTCCTGTAGACCCAACACCGGCTCCCAGCAAACCTGCATCTGCGGATTTAGGTATCGTCGTGACAGGATGTGTGGGGCTGGCTGCCAGACTAAACTCAGGCCCCACGGACGGACCCGCTGTGGGAAGTGGGCTCATCTCGTAGTTCCGGATGTTGGGAGGAAACAGTGAGCTTTAACTAATTACGCCTGGCACCACCCCCAGGAGGTAGGTAGTGATTACTGGCGTACTTGGCTGAAGTAACTCAGAATGTCTTAATAATCACTTAATAGAATCTTATCAAGAGGAGCAAATTGCATTAAATGGGCAAATGAAGTTGACTGTGAGAAGCAGAGTTAGGAAATAAAATGCTCTGGGGGGTTTTATGTGGGAGAAATTCAATTAGCACCTTTTTAAAAGAGTCGGCCCCATGGCTTTTTCACATCGCTCACGGTGCCTATGGCAGGGCTGTGCCCGGAGTAAATATTTTCTCAATCGATGCAAAAGAGATTTTAGGTAAAAAAATGAAGGATGTGAAAAGATAGTGGGGGGCAGGGGGAGGCAGACAGACGTAGAAGCCAACATTACAATCCCATTTAGAAGCAAATAGCAAAATGATTTCATTTTGAAACTACTGTGACAACCTTTCCAATAGTGACTCATTTCTTTCTTATTTTATTCTTAAGCAAAGTGGCCATCGTCATGTAATAAACACAAAATGCCAAACAGATTTTATGTGTGGTGGGGTAGATGTGTCCTGCACTTGTCCAAATTTGGGAACCCTCATGCTAAAAGAGCCAAGCCTGGGTGTCCAGGCAGCAAGATAACAACAAGCTTGGCAAAAAGAGTTTGCAGGTGGATTGAGGGACAGGGAGACATACCAGGAAACACAGGTGGAATTTTGTGTCACACCTAAAGGTAAGGAGACATCCTGGAAGCTGCCAGGGGACTCTTGTGACATTGATGGTAGGTAGGTGGGTAAAGGAAGGGGTGGACTTTACTGGGGTGAAATGATTCTGGGGGCATGTGGTCACTGTCAGAAATGTGTGGTGACTCACGCCTGTGATCCTAGCACTCTGGGAGGCCAGGGTGGGAGGATTGCTTGAGGTCAGGAGTTTGAGACTAATCTCAGCAAGAGCAAGACCTCTTCTTTACTAAAAATTGAAAAAAATTAGCCAGGCACGGTGGTGCAAGCCTGCAATCCCAGCTACTTGGGAGGCTGAGGCAGGAGGATAGCTTGAGCCCAGGAGTTTGAGGTTAGTGTGAGCTATGATGATGCCACTGCACTCTAGCTGTGGGGGACAAGAGTGAGACTCAGGGGGGAGGGGGAAGAAATGTGCTTTTAAAGAAAGCCAGAAGGAGGCAGGAAGGCATGCACAGAATCCAGACTGCATGTCCGCGATACACAAATCCAACATGCAAGGAGCAGGGGGATGGGGCGTAGGGAGGCCAGCACTACGTGGCCGGGGAGTTGGGGCAGTCAGACCAGGGACAGGCCAACACAGCACAGACCGAGGAGGTGTGCGCCCGAGATTCCAGCTGGACCAAAAGCAAAGGAACCATAAAAACTGCACTTGGGAAATAGCACAAATATGTGTGTGTATGTACAGATGTATACATTAATACATCCATATATATTTATATATGGGTATGTGTTCACACACACGACCATACACCAAATTGGTCTAAAAAAAAAAAAACCTATGGAGAATGAGTAGAAAGAGGGTAAAGTGAGGGAACTCTTCTTTTTTTCATATATAGTTCCAGGATATGTGACTTTTTTCCTGTATAAGAAACATACATCAGATAAAACAAATACCACATAGTTATTATTTTTAAAAACAGAATGGGGGTGTGGGTAGAAGCACATGCCATTAACAAAGAGGCCCCAGGGCTTTGGTCTCTGCTGGGAGAAATTGCCTCCATTTTTATCTCAGGGACAAGATGCCCCTAAAGCTGTTTGATAACGTTTAGGAGAGGACTGGGATCTATTTTCCTCACCGTGTACAGAAATTTTGCCCTAGCCTTCCTCCAGGGTCAGCTCTATAAATATTAGGAGCCTTTCTGTAACCATTGTTTGCCTGCATTTCCTTTACTCAACACTCGCTTCCATTTACTTCCATTTGCCTACCGCGGCGATGGCGCCCTGCGTTGGCAGCGCCACTAAATCACCCTCGTTTCCAGGTCCTGAGACGCCGGCGGCGCCCTGGCCATCGCCGCCTAATGGCATCTTCTGCGGCTTACATTTTTCTCCTGTCAGCGATGCACAGACCTCGGGGATGCATTTTGGCGTCATTCTAATTGAGCGAGAACGTTCTGTTTTTCTGTCTTGTAGGATGAGTAATGAGAGAAAACAAGCAGGTGCGATGAGCAATCAGGGTCACTTTCCTAGCACCGAGGACCAGCGGCGGCGGGAACAAGACCGAGCAGGCTTTGAGTTGTCTGATGCGGCTCCCAGGCAGTGCTGATTCTCCCCATAGCGGCTCCTCGGTAATAACATAATGGGTTTCCAAAACCCGGTAAGGGGGTGCTTGGATGTGAATCATCGACTCTTCCAGAATGCATTCTGTCTCTCAGCAGCACAGAGTCCTGCTGGCTCCCTGGGGAATTTTAATAACATGTCATTTAACAAATTAGAAGGTGAAGCAAATTAAATACGGTAAATCAAAGCAAAGCTTGAGAAACAAAGTAGAAGCAAGAAGGCCGTTTCAAAGCATACAGATTTGAAAATGTAAGGTTTCCAAATGGTTAGCAAAAAAGGGAAAATTACAGCAGCGACTCCTAAAGGCTGTCTAGCTAGAGGCCACATGCTTTCAAATGTCCTGCTCTGTGGTGGGAAATGTTTGAGGGCAGTATTTGGATTTTTTTATATTAAGGAGATGAATACAGAAACAAGCTTAGTAACAGTGGCCTAATGCCTGAGATCTCTGGGAACAGATGCTTTGGGTGACGCTGTCTGACCACTTGGTGTCGCTGTTGTTCCGCTGCTGGATTCTCCGGGGCGCGCTCCCCGTCCCTCTCTCTCCTCCCGCCCCTCCTCCCCTCTCTCCCCCACTGGTGAAAAGAAGTCCTCCCTTCCCAAGGAGATGCTCTTTCTGTGAGCCGCCCTAACATGCATTTATTCAAAATGTATTTATAGTGTCTACCATGTGCCAGAACCCATATGAGTCTCTGGGGATAGGCTGGTGAACAGTCTGTGGAGCTCATAGTCTAGCAAGACAGACAAGTAAACAAATGAAATCATTACACGCCGTGATTAGGTCTGTGAAGGAAAAGATCAGGGCGACAGTCTTTATAGAAGGCGGTCAGGGAAGACCCTTCTGATGAGCTGCCGGGCTGAGACATGAAGGATGAAAAGGAGCGTGCCCCCAGAAGGGATGGAGAAAGAGTGTACGGAGCAGAGGGACAAAAAGGCCCACATGGCTG
The DNA here is from genome assembly GCA_963575035.1 of Avahi laniger. Lineage (NCBI taxonomy): Eukaryota > Metazoa > Chordata > Mammalia > Primates > Indriidae > Avahi > Avahi laniger. The sequence goes on along the minus strand of CAUYSK010055519.1, from coordinate 46,963 downwards.
CCACACAGTGGGAGAAGAGGGTATGACCAGAGCCTGTAGGGACCAAATCACACAGAAACCTTTAGGCCATGATCAGACTTCATTTCAGATTTTATTCTTAGAGCAAAGGGAAGCCTATGAAGAGTTTAAGCAGTAGAATGAGGTTATTCAACTTAAATAGTTTGTTTTCCACACTGTATTGTTGCTCCCACTTTATCATCTGTCGTTTTAGATATATGTAAACATTTTGAAAATGCATATTCAGTATTATAACAATTTTATATTTTTACGCAGCTATTGTTTTTCGTAATACAGATTATAGGCTATAAAGGTTAACAAAAGCGTTGTAGGTGGGGCAGAGTTTAAAAAGCTTGAGAGAAGCAGGCAAAAAATACATGGTGAGAGAGCACTGCTGCTCCTCATGGCACTTCTCACACTGTGCGGTCATTACTCTCTCACTTGTCTTTTGCCCCACTCACCTCTGGGATCCAGAGGAGGGACTGTCTCACCCATCTGAGTAGCCACAGTGATTAGCATAGGAACATAGTAGACTCCAATTAAGTGTTGCATGGAAGGATGGACGGATGGATAGAAGGATGGATGGAAGGGTGGACGGATGCAAGGATGGATGGAAGAGTGGATGGATGGATGAAGAGATGGGCAGGAAGACGGTAAAAGGTGTGGAAATTCCAATGCTGGATAAGTGAGTCTTCTACATAATTTTCATGATACTTTCTCAAAGATAAATAATTTTCACCTTTCAGGTACAGTAGGCCCTCCATATCCATGGGTTTTACACCATGACCACGAACCCCAGACCACGAACTGCAGGGCCACAGTTGATGAGTATGTTCTGGGTACGGATCTGACCACAACATTCCTAAACCTTCCAAGCAGTCTTTGTGGCTTCCCGTTAGAGTCTTCAGTTTGGGGTCAGTCTTCATTTCTCTAATGCAGTATTTTTCCAACTACAGATCATGGTCCATTAGAGGGTCAGGTTATCAATGTAGTAGATGGGATCAGTATTTTAAAAAATGAAATAGAACAGAATAGAAATAATTAAGGTGCATTGCATATTCAGAGAAAGCTTTTAAGTTAAGCATAATGTGTGAACAGTGGCAGCCCTGCCAGGTCATCCTTCTCAGAGGGGCTCCAGGGGACAAACTTCCTTGCCAGAGTATTGGTACCCTACTCCCGTGGCAATTCTAAGCTTTCATAAAATTGAGGAGAGAGCTCCAAATTTAAACTCAGATCTCCTCTAAGGCCCACGACTATGTCATTTCATGCCATAATTTAGTGGAATATATTTTTGTGTCAAACATAAACTTTTTTTAAAAATAGATGTCTTTTGTGGAGCGGCACTAAAATTGTCTCAATTCTCCATCTTCCACGTGTGTGCACACGTCCTCGCAGGGCCGACCACAGAAGCTTTATGTCACCGCTCTGAGTAATGCGCCCTGTCAGGCAGGAAAATACAAGTCAAAGTACCACGAAAGGTTTTTGCCAAGAAGTCACCCAGAGCCTCACAAAGTCCTGGAGGCTTTTAAAGTGCCTCCAGGTCATTTTGTTAGAACTGTTTGCAAATATGTGACTTTTGCCACTCACGGATTTTAGTGGGATTCCATAAACCACTGTTTTCCTCTTCACTAATGTTTCATGGAAGCCTTTGCATTATTGGTGGAATTTAGGGCATGCCTCGAATTCTCACCTCCACATGCAGGTTGGGAAACCATGGCAGCACAATTATGCAACCAAGTTATGCGTAGCTTGTCATGAGTTGATTTGTTCTTTTATTCAGTTAGGGATCCGGTGACAGTCAAGCACGGTCTCTGCCTCAGTCAGTTCAAGTCGCACTGAGCATGCAGCAAGTCACCGTGACATTCTTGCTGTAGGGGATGGAACTATGAAGAACAATACATTTTGGAAAGAAGAATGAGCCTCAACCTTTCCTAAACAGACAAAGAGATTTTAGTGACAATATATCGCAGCATCCGCAGTGCAGGTGGTGTGCGGCTACTGTAAAGCGGTTGTCCCTCCTTTACATAAAATCCAAACCAATGTCAAGAATTAATGAGCACAAGCGCCTACGTGCTGTCTGGAACACGTCAGGGGAATTTGGAACGCGGTGAGGCTTGGGCGAGTGTGTGCAGAAATGGCTCCAAGTCCCTCCGCCCCCTGTAATCCTGACATTGCTCCCACACGTTGCAGGTGGCTCGCGGCCAGTAAGAATCTGAAAGGAGAGAGTCGGGGTTCATCTGTACTCTATCAGTGGCGGTTGTCAGGTAGTGGCAACCGACAAGTGACAAGCGGGTGAAGTGTATTCAGATGAACAATTAGTCACCTCTTTACGCTTTCAGATTTCCTAGAAATGTTATTGATTCCTGATATACCAGCCATCATGTTCGGTGCTGTAGCTCCTGTCTAACAGCCTTCCCTGGAGAAGGGAAGGGTGTGACCTCATGTAGCTATAAGTAGAGTGGCCCACAAGGACTGTGTTATAAGCACTCACTGTGGGTCAGGTCCAGGGCTAGAGGGATGCGGAAATCCACAGATGCCTGGCCGCATCAACATGTCTTGAAGACCGTGACCCCACCATGAGCCATGGCCACCTCTGTTCCAAGACTCCCAAATCTTTCTGTAGGAGATTCAAAGAACAGTTTAGTTCAAATCCTTGGATCTTAACAAACTCTGGTGCCACTGAGCTTGGTCACGGAGGACCCCTGGCCCAACTGCTATTTGTCCACCATGGCCAGAGTTCTCAGGAGCAGAGTCAACCTAGAGGTGACCTACTCTTGTGTGACTGGCTCCAGTCTCCGTTTGGATCATCTGGTGTGTCAGAAGCTGGTCTCAGCAGGAAGGGTGACCTGACTCACTCATTCTCCACCATCTTGCATCCAACCGAGTGGCTGGGAAAAGTGAGTGTGAGAGGCGAGGAGGTCTGTGTCCTGCCTCACATAAGCAAATGCTCGTGTGTCACTGAATAGGGAGAATTGCCTATGTGAACATTCTGGAAATTGCCTAGTGGAGCTGACCCGCCTGGCAGCAGCCTTGTCCATGACTGACCAACCCACAAATTTACATTATCCTTACCTCAGTAAAGTCAAAATATTTCTGTTTTGGGAGGCCCAGGTGGGTGGATGACTCGTGACCAGGAGTTTGAAACCAGCGTGGGCCACATTGTGACCCCATCTCTACAAAGACAAAAAAAAAAAAAACTTCCAAAAAACCTCATTTCTGTTAAAAAATGTAAGCTGGATGAATAAAAACTGAGTGAACAAGAGCTGGATGAATCTAAAACAATTGGACGTTTGCAATGTACGGTGGGGGGTTAATGTGTAGATGCTCATTTTGACTCTTCTTTGAGACGCAGCCTTTAAAGTCTACTGTTGAAATTTAGGGTAAGTTATTGCAGAACTGAGTGACTAGGAGAAAGGGTGGGGCTGGAGCAGCACTGGGATTTCAAGCCTTGGTGGTGACTAGACGTCATAAAGGCCTGCTTCACTTTACCACCTGGGGGCAAAGGAGGGGTGTTTCCTGTGTAAGCACTGAGAGTGCACACTCATCCTTTTTCCTTTTCTCTTCACATTGTCAGCACTGCATAGACAAAGAGGTGCTTGTGAGGAACCTCAGCCTTTGTTTCAGGGGCCCTAGCCAAGCGTCTCCTCCCAGTGTCCTGGCCTCTCAGCCGTCCGTCGGGCTGGGCGCCTACAGATGGCACTACTGACTAGTAGTAGGCTCTAGGGTCAGGGCTCCCCGGGGCAGGCTGCAGGACTGGGGTCGGGGGAGGCAGGCAGGGATCCACCCGTGCCAGACTCATGAGAGTTGCACACGAACCTGGCAGACTTCCAGGCTCCACTCTAGACGTGCTGACGGAGAATCCGGAGGGAGGCGGGCGGTCTGGGGCGCTCAGTGGCACCTGCACGCTGCATGCCTCAGGCTCAGTCCTGGTCATTCTTGTTCCAACAGAAATTTGAAAAACATTCCCTGGTGCCAATCACAACCCTGGCGGCACATCAGAGTCAATTGGGGAGCTTTGAAAAATACCTATCACAGAGAGGTGGGTAAGAATTTCTTCCATGACATCAGAATGTAATTGCCCTCCAGGTGATTCTAATTTGTAGCCAGGGTTGAGAAATGAGCAACTCGTTGAAACAAACAAAAACAGTTCTCCAGGTAACTTACCAGCAAGAAGACCCTCACCAGAGACAGCCCCTCAACCTCGGACTTCTCAGCCTCTAGAACTGTAAGAAAAAAAATTCCTTTTCTTTATAAATTACCCAGTTTCAGTTATTCTGCTCTAAGCAACAGAAAACAGACGAAGCCAGGTGGGGACGAGGAATGCCAGGCGCCGCTGACACCTTCCCCAGGATGTACTTTCTGTACGTTCTACCCAGCGGGGATCAGCCGACCCAATCCCTACCCCCACAGCTCCTTCTATTAGGTAGGAAAACAGGAGTGAATCATTACATTCCTCACTCCCCGTCTCTTAAAGCACTTTTATTTCCATGATCTCACTTAGTCTCTGTAATAATCCTGTGAAGAAAGTGGGGCATGGATTTTACTCTCATTGCATAGAGGAAGACGTAAGACTTGGGGAGACTAGTTTGCTCATGACCACGTAACTGGAAAGCATTGGAACCAGGACTTGGTCTGGTTGACTAAGTGAAGTTTGTTTCCTTATAAATTACCCAGTTTCAGGTATTTTATTATGGGCAACAGAAGACAGACTAAGACAGATTCCTTCTGGGAGCGTCTGGTTTCTTACCTCAGGTCTGGGTAGGGCTTTCCTGGCTACAAAGGTATCCTCAGCTGTGGTGGAGGAGCCCGGGCAGGGCCCAACTTCTTCACGTGCCTGTGGAGTGAGGGCACCAGTGAGAACCAAGCTCTGGAATCACGTGTAAACCCAACTTTGATAATGACATTGGGATACAGATTTGACTTTAATTGGAGTAAGTTTTTCTTCTGTCTTTTCTGCCTGGAGTAACATATAGAAATAAATGCTTTTCATATAAGGAAAATAAAAATAATCTGATTTTGAAAGAAAGTAATTAAGTGTAAGTGGTAAACATAAACTGCCCATCTCAAAGAGACTCATCTTTGAAACTATTAGCTTTAATATTGCAAACCCTGATATTATAATAAAAAAATTCATAAAATCCAACATTGATTGGTTTACATGAGGTGCTTCTATAATACAGTTTCTTCAGTGTGTCCATGGTTGTTACCCAGAGAATATTTTTGAGCACTGACTAAATGCTAGGCACACTATCCCAGTATGGGAATACAGAATGAACAAGAAAAGATCTTAGCTCTAAGGGGAATGGGGAATGTAGGTAAATACACATACAAGTAAACACAAAGCAAAATGGTGTTAGCACTTACCATGAATAAATATTGGGCGCTACTGGAGTGGAAGGAACCTACGTAAATGCCTGTCTGAACCAGCCATTTGAGCTGGGTTTTGAAGAGTGGGTAGGAGTTTCCCAAGTGGAGTGCCTGACAAGGCACTCCAGGCAGAGAAAGTGGTACATGTGGGAAGTATGGATGGACAGGTCACTGTGGGAAAACTGTGCATTCACTTTCTATTACTACTATAGAAGGTTACCGTAAACTTAGCACCGTAAAACACAAATTTAGCATCTTACAGTTTTAGAGGTCAGAAATCCAACATGAGCTAAAATCAAGGTATTGGCAGGGCTGCATTATTTTCTGGACGCTCTAGGAGAGAATATGTTTCTTTGCCTTTTTCAGCTCCTCAAGGCTACTGCATTCCTTGGCTCATGGCCCCTTCCTGCTTTTTCAAAACCAGCTATGACAGGTCAAGTCTTTCTTGTATTCTGTCTCTCCCTGACCCTTCTCCCATTATGGTGTCTCTCTGACCCCAACCAGAAAAGGATCTCTGCTTTTAATGACTTAGGTGATTAGACTGGGCCCACCTGAATAATCCAGGATCATCTCCCTTTTTCAAGGTCCATAACCTCAACCACATCCGCAAAGTCTCTTTTGTCATGTAAGGTGACATAGTCACAGCTTTTAGGAATGAGGATGTGGACATCTTGGTGTCCACTATTCTACTTATCAGACTATGCATGAGTTTGCTGGGTGACTTCTATGTGCCAGCATGATTAGAAAGGATGAGTTGTAGCCAAATCATAAAAGGCCCTTCAATGTCAGGCTAAGGAGTATTCAATCTATCCTGTGGGTGACCAAGAGCCACTGAAGATTTTGAGGCCAGAGTTTCCTTCTTAGAGATGCCTTTGGCAATACTGGGCCATCGTGAGAATCAATGGCGCCCTTGTTACTGAGACTGCCATGAAGTCTTGAAGAGTCTGATTCAGTAGGCTCAGGTGAGCACCCAGGAATGTGTTTATGGTCATTCAGCTTAAAATATACCACTAGAGAATACAAGGCCAGGGGTAGGGAGACCAGCAAGGTGACTGTGCCATCGGTCCAGGTAGGAACTAACGAAGCATACACTAAAGCAAGAAACAGCCCTATGCATGGAGAGAAGTGGGCAGATTTTAGTAACACTGAGGAAAATTTGCCAGAACTATTGGTGATCTATTGAATGCAGCCCTGTGTGGTAGAAAATGCATGTGCTTTAGAATCAGACAGATGTGTGTTCAAATCCTGGCCCCAGCTGCAACCTACTAGCAGGTGAACCTTGAGAAAATAATGTCTCTGAACCTCAGGCTCTTTGGCCATAAAGTGAGGCTAATAATACAAATTTTTCAGGATTTGTGAGGGTTAGCATTAATATATCTAAGATGTCTAGAATGTAATAGGTACTCAAAAAATGATTGCTACTATAGTTTATTGTTATGGTCGTTGTCGATGTTATATGGATGTAAAGAGTGATGGTAGGAGATAGGACAGAAGATAAAAAAATGAGGGTGACTCCCCAGATTTTGGGCTTGTATGACCAAAAGGGTAAAAGGGCATTTTGCCCAGGTACAAAATATAGGAGGGGGAAGAGCAAGGTGGGAGTGAAAGGGGTTGAGTTTCCACTTTGAACAAGTTGAACTGGAGGTGAGGGTGGAACTCGTGGGTGCAGTGTCCAGAAAGCAGTAAGATACACAGATTTGGAGGCAGGGAAAAAACAATCTGGGTAAGAGCTATCACAGCTTTTCCATGAATCTGAACACTTTGAAAAGATGTCTTTGAAGATGAGCTGTGAAATCATAGGAATAAAAAGAACTATTAATTCACCAAAACCTTTTTACCGTTTACATCACCTTGTGTATTGTAATAAAACTCGAGTCACTATAATGCTCCTGTAACAATGTCCTAGGGTAACAATACCCTGACAATTGAAAAGTGTGCTTAGAGAACCCCAAGATCCTAAACATTCCTTTTGAGCCATCGCAGAGCTTGTTTATGATTCTACCAGTTTCCTGGAAGCAGGGTCATGAAGACATTAATAGGCGGGGCTGTATTTCCTCTGGGACCATTGGCGGGAGCCTGAGTCCAGGTCTCTGCTTCCTGCTCTGTCACTTCATTCCTTTATTGCTTTGTTAACGCAATACTGGACTGTCCTCGTAAAAGCATTCCCTGCATCTTTGCTGTGCCCTCTTTGGGGTCTGCTAATGTGACTTTGCTTCGTGTGGCAGCTTGAAAGTGTCCGGTTCCTTCTGTCTGTGGGTTACTGGACTTGGGTTGGGAGGGTCAGTGTAGTGTTTCTTACTAGCCTCTGCTGACCTCAGGAGAAGGAGCTGGTGCTCCTGGGTCCACCCGGTCTGCCAGGCACGTTGATTGTGGGACTTGTCTTTCACATCCATGCCTTTCCTTTCCTACTTGAAGCTTCCATAGTCTAGGACTTAAAACTTGGATTACGTAACAAATGGCCTTGTCTACTGTCCTTTCCAGTCTCTCTGGCCCTCCACCAGAGGAGTCCAGAACTGGGGGTCGGGATGCCTGGGGGGTAAGTCCCTGCCCCCCCACCTAAGCTGGGCAACCAGAAACGAGACACTTACCCTTTCTGTACAGCAAATTGTGCTCATTTGATATTTTCATTTTATTACTTTAAATACAAAATGCCTTGTTCAAATGAAATCTGAAGTGGAAGCCCAGAATGTGAAACAGGCAATAAGGCAAGGTCCTCTAGGGAAGCGGGAGCATAGTCCCAGGGCCTGTTCTCTTGCCCCGACTCAGCCAAGCTCCTGGAGCAGCCCTGGGCATCCTTACAGCGAGCTCTCCTGGTCTCCACTTCTGAATTCTGTTTATTAACATCACTCTATTCTTGAACCTTTCTGTGGCTTTTCATGGCCCAAAGATAATGTCTGAATTCATTAATATTCCATTTAAGGCTCCCCGAAGTCCGACTCAAACTGAGCTCTCTGACTTTAAATTCTACGATGTTCGCCACAGCAACCCTCTGGCCTAATGCCTGCCCCTAAATCATACCTAGATTTTCCTGTCTTTGCACTCAGCTCTTCAGCCTGATTTGTACCCTGTGTTAGTTTTCTATTGCTGCTGTAACAATTACCATAAACGTAGTGGCTTAAAAACACAAATTTATTAGCTTATGGTTCTGGAGGTCCAAAGTCCAAATGGGCCTCACAAGGCTAAAATTTAGGTGTCAGCGGGGCTGCTTTCCCCAGAGGCTCCCCGGGAGACTCTGTTTCCTGCCTTTTCCAGCTCCTAGCATCAGCCCCCCTCCTCCGTCTTCCAAGCCAGCGCTGTTGCATCTCTCTGTGCCTCTCTTCTGTAGTCACATCTAATCGGACACTCTGCCTCCCTCTTCCACTTTTAAGGACCCTTGTGATCACATCGGACCCACCCAGATAATCCAGGCTAAGCTCCCACTTCAAGATCCTTAACTTAATCCCATCTGTGAAGTCACCTGCCATAATTACGGGTACCAGGGCTTAGGACAAGCCTAGGGGCCAGTATTCCATCTACAACATGCTCCAATATCCATTCATGCAAATCATGTGTATGAGCAGCGGACTTCACTGCAGTGGGGAAGACTGCAGGACAGGAGGGATGCTTCATTGCAACCACACACACTACTTCACACCGACTCTCAGGCATCATCCTTTTGGCCATCCCACTACTGGGGGTGGTTCCCTGCCATTTCACCCCATGTAGCATCCTAGCCTCATTCTACCCCTCCTGCCCTCCTCCAACTCCTTCCTCCTTTTGGCCTCTCCATTTCCTCCTCACCTCTTCCCTGGGGCTAGGCACTGAGAACTCCCGATTTGTCTCACTCTGCTATGCAAAAACTGAAAACTTTCTCCAATCCCTGCTTCCAAACTCAGCTCCCAAGAAAGGGCTCTGTTGAAAAGATGGCCTTTTATTTAATGAGAACCATCCTTAGAAAGTGATTGCGGTTTTCAATCCCAATATTTTCTTCCATTGTGGTCAAATGATAACATGTTGACTCGCTCATGGACATGGTGCCTCTACCGTATTAGTGCCACATTTGTATGTTTGCTCTTCTTTCGACAAAGATACCCCAGGAAAATGTCTCAGAGTTATAGCTGGCTGAGGCAAAAGAATGGAAAGTTTTCCCTTCTCATAATCTAAGAGACTGATGCTCACATGAGTGATGAGGCTAGATAAAAATGTAGAATTTTTAAAGATTAGCAAAAAACTCTAAATCCCATCACTCCATGATAGTCCAGTACTAACCCTCACTAGACAATTGGAACTTTGAGGTTTGAGACCATATTTTGTTCAATGTCACATCTCCAGCACCCTAGCAGAGTATTTGCACAAAACAGATCCTTAACACATTCTGATCGATATAATTAAAAAATACAGTGTAAGAATCTATTGTTTATAAATATAGATACATACATTTCCCCCTTCAAATGTAGTCTTCTTTTTCTAACTCAGAAGGGAGATTTCCCTCTGCTTACCTTCTGGCATATTCAGAAGTGGACTATGTTTCTTACTGCCAGCAAGACTTGGTGTTAAGGGAGTTGAGTAATACCATAGACAAAAGCTGTCCACAGGAGATATTGGAATGGAACATCGGTGTAATGGAAAAAGTGTTTTAAAGCCACTAATTAGTATTAACATCTGCACAAAACAAGCTTTCACACCGTGAACCAACAGGATTTACAGCAGACTATTAATCTTCATTCTGTTTCAGAGTTAAAGATCCTTATTTTCAACAGTGATCCACTCACAGACGTGAGCTACAAAATATACCAATCTACAACCCTCAAAGAATAGAGGAGACAACTGAAAATTAATTCTCACTCTTGCAATTCAGTATATCATTTACATTTTGTTTCATATGGTTGGCAAATAGAACCCTTTTCCCATATACAGGTTTTAAGCAAAATTTGAAGCTTTTCTTTCTATTGTGGGGCCCACCAGTAGAGTCTCTGTGGGCATGTAGTGAATTCCAGGCCTCTGACGGCAAGATGCACAGTGATCCAGAGGGCTCTGCTCGGTGGGCAGGAAAGCTTTCACTCCTCAGCTTAGGTAACTCACTGTTACTCGTACTGACAGGGAAAGGGCAAAGCAAGGGTAAAGGTCCCAACCTCATTAAGTAAATTAGTCTCATAGTGCTATAGACTGAATGTTTATGCCACCCAAAATTCACATGTTGAAATCTGATCCCCAGTGTGATGGTTTTGGGAGATGGGCCTTTGGGAGGTGACGTTGGACACCTTACCTGCTTCTGCCATTCTGCTATCCAGCATCTTAGATTCCTGCAGTTCCTCCTCTGCCTAGCCCCTTGGGGATTGCAACAGCAGAACTTTCTGTCTGCATCCACCTCTAGTCCTGGTGGTGCCAGTGCAAGAACTCTAGCGGGAGGTGGTGGGGGGTGGAGTCTGGTGGCCTCAGTTCTGGTCTTTGACTTTCATGCTATAAACCATAAGTTAGAATCTGAAATTTCCCCATCCCCAGACTCCATTCAGGAAATTCAACATTTACCTCCTCTCTACGATGAGTCAGCTCCAAGATGGAGCCAACCCTCTTAGATGAGAATGTCCCAACACCAGGTTATATCTGAATGTTTAGACCAATTTGTGCACTGAAATATTCCTCTGTTCCTTTGGTGGAACTGTGACAAATCCCCACGGCAACTGTGTATGTCTGAAAGATTCATTCATGGTGTCATGTGAAGCTGTGGTTTGTTCATTTTCATTCTTGTTTAGTATTCCATTGTGTGAATATACCACGATTCATCCATTCTTCAGGTGATGGTACATTTGGCTTGTTTCAATTTGGAGCTATTACAAATAATGCTGCTCTGAGAATTTTTGCCCCTGCCATTGGACTTACCGAGTTAAACGCTTGTGGTGTGTCTGGATGTGGAGGTGCTGGCTTACAGGACATATGTATATTAAGCTTTTGTAGATACATACTGTCAGAATTTTCTAAAGTGATTTAACCAATTTTAAAACTCTCATGAGAAACATATGAGAGCTTTTGTGCCCTCAACCAACATTCAGAATTGACAGAATTAAATTTTTGCCGATCTGGAAAGTGTGTGGTTTTTACAGTGGTTTTAATGTTCGCTTCCCTGATGAATTGAACCTTTTCATATGCTCATTGGCCATTGGGATTTCCTTTTACATGAAGGGATCATTCAAGGTTTTTTTGTCCATTTTTCTAATTAAGTTGAATTAATTCTTTATGTATTTTTAATTCTTTATGTATACTAGTACTTTGTTGGTTTTGTGTTGCAAATATTTCCTCCCATTTTGTGGCTTGTTTTTTCACTCTTTGTGGTGACTTTTAGTGAATAGGATTTCTTGATTTTAATGTAGTCTGTTTCAGTGCTTCTCAAACTATCTGCAGTAAACACTTTTTTGTTTTTTAATTTTCAATCAGTCACAGACTGATATTTTTGTGAAATACAATAAAAACAAATTAACATAAAATTAAATTTAAAATGTCTTTGCTTCTCTTATATGTAAATATTTTATAACAATAAAGACATAAAATATTTACAGGCATAAAATATTAAAATACATACTGACAATATGTATCTGTCAGTATAATAAAGACATTAAAATAACTATATGTAGGAGGAATAAAGATTCATTTAAAAGAAGAAGAAAGAGAATTAAGGGATGTAAATGTTCTAAAACCAGGTGAGTGGTTTCAAGCTTCCTCACAAGTCCCTTTGTCATTCCCTTTGTCCACACTGTAACCCCAAGACCTGTGGGCACCCTTCCCTGGCCTGGCTGCCACAGAGGCGTGTCCAGATTATTGTCAGTCAGGGTAAAGCCAGTCCGTTAAATCCATCAACCGCCTGTACTGGTTTGGCCTCCTTCTGGGCTCTCCCATCAATAGCAGCTCAGTCACTAGTGGGACGGGGCCTGGCCATTACTGTCACTCAAGACTCCCGCCATGGCTCTCCTTTATTTGGGCTAAAAGAAGTTGTAAAACCTTGAAGTCCGCGACAGTTCTCAGCAGATTTTGGCCGTGTGGTGATTTCAATCTTAAGCAGGATAGTGTGACAGTGATTGTAAACATGCGTCCTCCTGAGAGGAAGGAAGAGATGGAACAGGAAGGTTTTACTGCCTCAGGGATCCCACCTTTATCCCTTCCTTCTCTTCCTTAATGGGCTCCCGGTGAGAGAATGTGTTTCTCAGGCAGCTGTAAAGAGAACATTGGAGTGCAGACGCAATTATTGTCAAAATTAAGCCAGTCTTTCTACTACCTCACTCCCTAAGCACTGGCCTGGAGAATCGTAATGTATGCAGTCATTTCCCATAACCGTGACAAATAAGTACAATGTGGACAACATTATTTGGGTTGTCAAATAAAATTCCAGAGAGAACAGGAGGAGCTATTTCTTCGTGGCTCAAGAAAAGGCACTAAGGCCCAAGAGGCTTAAATAATATCCTTCAATCAACAGTGATTTTTTAAAATAACTTTTTATTGTGGAATAAAACAAAAACGCAAAAAGTATATACCTTAGTGAAGCATTATCAGCCAAATGTCCTTGTAATCACCACCCGGATCAAGGGAAAAGAACTCTGCCAGCCACTCCAGAAACCCCTTCATGTGCTCTGACTGAAAACTAGTCATCGCTTCCTCCCTCTCCCATTGCGGTTATTATCATTATTAACGCTCAAACCACTCCTGACTAGCAGGAACATCTTCAGGTTGGCGCCAAGTTGTTCTGATGTGACCCTATAGTCTTTGACAGCTTCCTTGCTACCTGGAGTGATATGTTCCAGGTTCATCTTATACATTTCCTACCCCATACCTGAAATCAGCCACTTCTCCAAAAACAAGAAGCCCTAGTTTCTTTTAATGGGAAATATTATTTCAAGAATGCAGCATGGGCACCAGGGCTGTTCATGGGTACCCGGGTTGATCATTGTGTCCGGAACTTTTCAGGGATAGATATAGTTAAACACACAGATACAAACGTTTTTTTTTCTTAAAGATAAAATACTTGATGTATTCATATTGATATTTTCCATCCAAATATCAAGACTAAAAATTTCAGAATTCCTTTCTTCCATAGTAAGAATTCTGGTTCTCAAGGATACATAGAACGATAGAATTAGAATATCTCATAATTACTCATTTGCTTTACCCCACATGACATACACGACAGTCTCAGCATAATAATACTAACAGTATCACCTCCAATTATGATTACTGAAACCATAAACTTTTCTTGCATATGTTAGCTCCATTCTCTTTCTTTCTTTATATGTAGGTGTTCTATATCCAACAGCCATGACATCCGATGCTCTCTCCCTCCTTTAGTCTTAATTCTACAGGGAACTGCATCTTCAGGGCTCACCACCAGCCTGTATGTCCATGTCTCTCAAATCACCGAGGCTGTCTAACACATGTTCTCGAGTTAATTCCTCAGGAAGGGCTCAGGCAAACGGTATTCTCTGGGTTCTTGTATGTTGAAAACAGCTGTGCCTTTACACTCAAATTTGTTTTGCCGAATGTTAAATTTTTGGCTTACATTTTCTTTCTTTGAGTATCTTAAATATGTTACTCAGTTTTCTTGTGGCATACAGGGTTGCTATGGAAAGGTCTGAAGATAATTTCATTTTTATTCCCTTATAAGGCACTTGCTCTTATTTGCCCAGATGTCCAAAGGATTTTCTTTTCCCTTAAAATACACTAATTTTACTATAACATGCCATGTTGCTCATCTTGGATTGATATTCTCTGGTAAATGGTGTGATTTTTCATTATATACTTTCAAATCACCTTTTTATTTCCAGATTTTTCTTAAATTGAATTATAATTTTTAGTGTTTATTCTCTTCTCTTGTAGTTTTCTTCAAAAGCTCCTATAATCTGTACAGATCTGGTTTTGCCTGTCTTCAGTAGTATTTGTACTTTCCTTATATGTCTTTTGATTTTTAACTTTTTTCTCTTTGTCACCTTCTACTTCTTTTAAGACATTATTTATTGTGTTTATTTGCTCCTATGTTCTTCCCACTTTAGACTACATATCCAAAATAATTTTTTCTTTTATTCCTCATATATTGAATTCTTGAGTTCTGTCATCTCATTTCTGTTTATCTGATACTAATTTATGTTATTCTCTCATACTTGTATTCTTTTCTTAATGTATTTTAGCTCGTTTTGAAATAACAGATTTATTTTAAAGGTGTTATCTTTCTTGTCTGCTTGATTGATTGCGGGGTGTGATTCTGTTTCTTATTGTCTCTGTATTGCTAATAACTTTGTATGGAATTTGATCTCAATTCCTTTCTGTTACTCATTTTTATTTGAAGTAAGTTAAAGATGGATTTTCTAACATCTGTTTGTGTTTGTGTGTTTGTTTTTTGATGCAGAGTTTAGAAGCCATGATGATTTGCTTCCAGGGATCCCCTGGCTCTGTTCTCCTCCCCCGTTTTTATTGTACTTCACTTTCCTTTATCTGTATTGTCCCTGTTTTGTTCCACTTTGACTCCACTCCCAAAAGTTTCTCCTCGGTATGGGTTCCTATCTTTTTACTCTGAGTAATCTGAGAAACCAGTGAAGAGTTTTAAGCAAAGAAGTGATACAAACTAACTTGTATCTTAGAAGGATCACTCTGGCTGCTTTTTGAACAAAACTGTAAGAGAAAGACAGAGGGAAACAGGGAGACAGGAAACAATGGCAACGCTAATACTGACAGATTCTATCCATGAGAAAACTGAGACCCAGATGGTTAAATCATCTTCACTAGTCACACAGCTGGTAAGTGAGGGAGACAGCATTCAAATCCCAGCATTTGACTTCAGAATCCATAGTAAACATCAACCATTTCAGAATGTTCAACACATTTTAAACACTCTCTCTACACTTTGATAGTTTTCCACATTATTCACCCCTTTATAATAAAGTGCACAATCTAGTGGTCTTCAGTATATTCGCAAAGTTGTGTGATCATCACCCTCATCTAATTCCATAACTTTTTTATCATCCCAAAAAGAAACTCCATACCCATTAGCAGCCACTCTCCATTCTCCCCTCCCTTCAGCCCCTGACAACACTGAAGTATTTTCTGTCTCCATGAATTTGCCTATTCTAGACATTCATGTAAATGGAATCATATAATATGTGACTCTTTATATCTGACTTTTTTCTCTTTGCATAATGTTTTCAAGGTTTAGTCATGTTATAGTATGACTCAGTACTTCATTCATTTTTATGGCTGATAATATAACATTGTATGATGTGATAATTTTTATGTGTCAACTTGACTAGATTAGGAATGCCCAGATATCTAGTTAAATATTATTTCCAGGTATGTCTGTGAGGGTCTTTCCAGATGAGATTAGCATTTGGATCAGTGGACTCAGTACGTAGGTTGCCCTCCCCGGTGTGAGTGGGCATCCTCCAATTTGTTGAGGTCCTGGATAAAACGAAAAGGTGGAGGAAGAAGAAACTTGCTTCTTTTTTCTGCCTCACTGCTTGAGCTGGGACATCTTATCACATCCTGCCCTTGGACTGAAATTTATATCATTGGCTTCTCTGGTTTTCAGGCCTTTGGACTGAGAGACTGAATTATATCACTGGCTTTTTTGGGCCTCCAGCTTGCAGATGGCAGATCGTTGGACTTGTCAGCCTCCCAAATTGCATGAGCCAATTCCTCATAATAAATCTCCTATTATATCCTATTGGTTCTGTTTCTCTGGGGAACCCTGACTAATACATATAGATAGGCCACATTTTGTTTATTCCTTCATCAGTTGATGGATATTTGAATTGTTTCCACTTTTCAGCTATTGTAAATAATACTAACATGGATATTCATGTCCAAGTTTTTGTGCAAACACATGCTTTTATTCTCTTGGGTAAATTCAGTTTTAATTTCAGGTGAACAATAAATAATACTTTAATATAAGTATGTCTAAAAAATATTGCTTGGCACAAACATACTTAAAAACTATTCGTTGTTTATCTAAAATTCAGATTTAAGTAGAATTCTGTATTTTGTCTGGCAATGCTACCCAGATGAGGCTTGGATAAGAAAGTTAGAAATATGAGGCAATGCCAATTATGAATTCTATCAAATATTTAAAGAAGTAATATTCATTCTACACAATTTCTTCCAGAAAATGCAAGAGGAGGGAACACTTCCCAATTCATTTTGTAAGGACAGCATCATCTAGACAAAGACTTTCCAAGCATAGAAAACTATGGATCAATATCCCTGGAAAGTGTAGATGTAAAAATCCTCAACAAAAATATTAGAAAATTGAATCTAGAAATATATTAAGATAATAACAAGAGCCTAGATCCCTCAAACTTAGTCCTACTCACAAAATCAGGACAACCATAAAAATATTCCCTGAAATTCAAGAGTGTCCATGATGCACGATTCAGAAACCACTACTCTACTCCAAATTTTGCCCTTAGATTAAGCTTTAGAGAGTGATTTACTGAGATTGGTTTATTTTGCTCTTTATAGAATATTTTTCTGCAGAATTGTCCTACTTTAATATACTCTATTTTAAACAGTGATATGAAAATCATAAATATATACATTTCAGTAGGAATATTAGAAGGATATTATTCATGATATTTCATATCTGTAGAAAACTCATAATGAAGGAAAACTATTATTCTCTAGAACATTTCTTTTCCCTTTAACTTTATCTTATGGAAAATTCTGAATAATGGAACTGATTGGATTTCTCAGTTTCCTTTGAGCACCAGAAATATTGAAGCCAAAATTGTGGCCCACCTCTAGCAAATATGTTAAAATATGTGGATGATATTTTGTGTGTTAGTCTTACTTTTGACTTTATTTTCCTCCTACCCTTAGGAAGTTTCCTATTCTTAAATTTTTTTCATATCATAAGTATTTTTGTAAGAATGTCTCAAATCCTTTGTAGAAGGGGGAAGAAAAGGATGTGTGATATTATTGGATTTCACAATTAGAATGTCAGGCCTATGGCACAGAATTAAATCCTGGAGCTCGCTGCTATATTTCACAGTGGGAACGCTTACCCTTGTTAGTAACAATTTAAAACTCTAGACCCTCTGGAATTTAGGGAACATTTGGGCAAGGTTTGAGGGGAGTGGGAATTTTAGTCAATGCAGTTTTTACTGGCACTTTCAGATATCTCTGTTAACTTTTTTTAAAGCTAGGAATAATATAGTTGCTATTAAGAAGTAGCTATGAGTTTTATATATTGTTTTCATGCTTAAAAAGGAAAAATAAATAACTCCAGGGATTTGGCAAGGTCACAAACTTATCCCATTTCACTTATCCCCAAGTCAATCTGCTCTAAAAAATAAACAAATAAACCCTGTGATAGTTAATTTTATGCATCAACTTGGAGGGTGTTTTTGGATGAGATTAACATTTGGATCAGTGAAGTCTGAATAGCAGACTACACTTCATAATGTGAGTAAGTCTCATCCAATCAGTTGAAGGCCTAAAAAGAAAAAAAAGACCAACCACATGAGCAGGAGAGAATTCTCCAGGCTGGTAGTCTTAGGATTGGAACTGCACCATTGGCTCTCCTGGGCTTCCATCTTGCTAGCCCACAGCACAGATTTTGAACTCACGAGCCTCCGTAATTGCATGAACCAATTACTTATAATAAATCTCTTTTTATATATATCCACATCCTAGTTGTTCTGTTTCTCTGGAAAACCCTGACTAATACAAACCTGTAAACAAAAACAAAGCAATATGATTCACTTTAGGTACATTAAGCTATCAATTCTACTTTGTATCAACAAAAGTGTGAGATATAGGACATATGGATCTGTTTTTAATTTTGATAAAAAGGAAAATTACAATTTTGTCCAAAATGTTCACAAGTCCCAAAGGAGAAAAGACTCAACATACTTCAGAATAATCTCACAGAAATATTACTTGAGATACCACCATGTGGGTAGCATACAAGTGTTGTTTAAATAGCCTGTCAGTTGAGATTGTGCTTGAGTGTAAGTAATTGAAATTTCTAAAAACAGTGGTTTAAACAAATTAGGTGTTTGCTTTTCTCAAAAGGAGAATCTGGGACCAGTACAAAGGATGCATAAGTGCCACTCAGGCTCAGTGCCCTGCCACCCTCAGCATGTGGCTCTTATTCTTACGGTCATCGCCTGGTAAATGACAGCAGTTCCACTTCTACTATGACCTCCATATACCAGAGAAGTAGGGGGAAGGGCACAAACTGCCTAAACCTACTCCTTTAAAGAGTTTTCCACAAGCTCTGACCGGCAACTCTCCAGACCAGCAATCCCCAACCTTTTTGGCACCAGGGACCGTTCTCATGGAAGACAATTTTTCCACGGACTGGGGAGGGAGGAGATGGTTTTGGGATGATTCAAGCACAATACATTTATTGTATACTTTATTTCTATTATTATTACATTGTAATATATAATGAAATAATTACACAACTCACCATAGGTTGGGGACGCTGACTAAAAACTGTGTCTGTTTGTCACCCTTAGCTGCGAGGGAAAAGTAGTTGGGTACATTGTCACCTTGAACAAAATCGAGGATCTCTTAGCAATGAAGAATATATACTATACTGTGCTAGGCAGGCAGCTAGCAGTATCTGCCATGCATAATTAAGCTGGGGAACTATGAGATATTTCTGGGACTTGATTTGTCTGGTGTCCCTGTGTCCTCTGAAGGTGGGGGAAGGGAATTAGCAAAGAAACGAGTTCAGCTTTTGCCAGTTCCTTGGTTACTCACCTTTGGACACATCAGTGCTGAGAGGACTCTTGGGGAGTGAAAGGTCACTCTAAACCATTGGAGAGTCATCTCTCCATGTCTTGTTTCAAGGGTCCCCAGAAGGAGATGGCTGGGAGTGAAATGGTGCTGGGTGGGGTGAGGTTCACTTCCTTAACTGAGTGCAGGATCAAGCTTAGGGCCATGGATATATTCTGGGTGATCATTGAACTCCCTATTTTTTTCTACCTTTTTTTTTTTTTATCACCTGGAAACTTCTTTGAAAACTATCTTTATTTTAATGATAATCTATAAAGAAATTATTTAAGGTACTGTATAGTTAAAACTCTTTCCCCATGATATGAAATTGAAGGATATTTTAATAAAGATTCAGACATTACTTTAAAGTATTTCTGGCTTAGAGTTTGCAGACAGGTTCTTGGGGGCTATAAGGGCTGTTTTCTTTCAAAAGCCTCTGGTCAGTACTGAAGTTGAGCAACCTGCTCCAGTGCTGAGCAAGGGCCTTTGAAAAGGGTCCGACCTGCCACTGCTGTTGCCCGTTGGCAGCACTTCCTGTGAGCAGTGTCGTTGCAGGTGATGCCGAGACCCTCAGCCCTGATGCCAAAGATCAAGAACTTCATCTGCTGACACTCAAAGGTGCCTTAGGAGAACTGCTGACAGGAACAGGCCCTGCACCAGGCATTTGGGAAGCTGCTGCCATTGGCAGAGAGGGGCTGGGAGCATCCTCTAGTCCCAGTGTCTGCTGTTGCTGAAGGAACGGCTGAGGAGCCCAATTCTGCAAACCTGTGCTAACCAACCCAGACAGCAGCAGGCGGAGCCAGGCAGGCTGGGGGGCCCAGAGCCCTGGCAGGGTAGCGGGAAGTGGCTGGGAGAGGTGTTAATGTATGTCAGGGTCCCATGTAAAGTTCTTTGAGAGATTCCAAAAATGGCAGGATTCCCTCTCGCTGTACTTCTTGAATGTGACCACATTAACCTCTGGGTTTACAAGCCTCACACAGGGAAAAGTGAAGGAATGAAAGGAATAAGTGAATGATAATGTGTCTGGTCCTCTCACACATTCTAGTGTGAGTCATCCTTGACATAAGAAGAAGAATAGAAATTGTTCGATTTTTTTCCTGAGGAGCGAGAATAATTTCCTACCAGGTCACTGAGGGCAGAGAAAGCCTAGACCCCAAGGAAACTTTGGGAGAGAAGTAAGCTGGTTGCTGCAATCTTGAATTATAGCCCGGCCCTTCTTTCCAACAAAGGTATGCCTCGGGAAAGAGAAACATCAAACTTTGTAAGAAAAGCTGGAACAATGGAATGGCCAAAGTGAAAAAACACAACAGCACATTTAAAAATACATATTTTAAAATTCTGCCTTGACAATTCCCTTCCAGGAACTTATTAATATCTCTGTAAGAAAAGCTGCAAAAATAGAATGAGTAAAGTGAAAAAATACAACAGGACATATAAAAATACATATTTTAAAATTCTGCCTTGAAATTTCCCTGCCAGGAATTTATTAATATCTCCTTCAACCTCCCTTTCCTCATGTATTAGGGTTCTCCAGAGAAAAAGAGCCGGTAGGCTGTATACACACACACACACACACACACACACACACACACACACACATATAGAAAGAGAGAGAGAGGAAGGGAGGGAGGGAGAGAGAAGAATAATTATTTTAAGGAACTGGCTCACACAACTGTGGGAGTCAGCAAGTCTGAAATCTGTAGGCCAGGCCAGCAGACTGGAGACTCAGGGAAGAGTTGATGTTGCCATCTTGAGCCTGAAGGCAGTCTGGAAACAGAATTTCTTCCTCTTTGGAGGACCTCTCTCTTTTCTTTTAGAGCCTTCAACTGATTGCATGAGGTCCACCCACATTATGGAGGTTTATCTGCTTTACTCAAAGTCTACTGATTTAAACGTTAGTCACATCTAAAAAGTACCTTCACAACAACATCTAGACAGGTGTTTCACCAAACAGCTGTCCACCATAGCCCAGCCAAGTTCACAAAATTAACTGCCATACCTCATCCTTCCCAAAGCTCAAAATAGTTAACAACAGAAACAATAAATAATAATCTTTTGGATGAGGAGTTAGCAAACCCACAAAAACAGAGAGCCATGTGGTCATTCAGTGGTGGAAAAGCAAGGAAAAGAGAATGTAGTATGGATTGGAGGAAGTAGTTGTGATCAAATTTTGACTCTTGTTTCTTGTTTTTGTTTTTGAGACAGAATCTCACTCTGTTACGTGGGATGGAGTGCTGTGGCATCAGCCCACAGCAACCTCAAACTCCTGGGCTCAAGCTATTCTCTTGCTTCCGTCTCCTGAGTAGCTGGGACTGCAGGCGCACACCACCAGGCCCAGCTAATTTTTTCTATTTTTAGTAGAGATGGGGTTTTGCTCTTGCCCAGGCTGGTCTCAAACTCCTGAGCTCAAACGATCCTCCTGCCTTGCCCTCCCAGAGTCCCGGGGTGCCACCGTGCCCAGCCTAAATCCTGACTTTTGTTAGGAAAAGGATATGACACAAGGAAGAGGAGCATGTTCTTAGACTTAAAACGAGGAATTGGGAAATGTCCGTGTAGAAGGGAGCTGAACATTACTACTGAATGATCAAAGGGTAAACTGAAGTTAACATTATTTGGGTGTGTGATTACCTAGCAACCTTTGACCCACTGTTTGTAGAATTTCACATTGTAATTTCCTGTTCCTCAAATTACTCTTCTAGCCTTCCATGCAGCTAGGGTATGAGCATGGGACCCTGATTCAGTCCTACCTGTGCAAACCTCTTATTTAGAAGGGAAGAAAATGAAGTATAGTACAGTGGAGAAAGGACTTCTTGGTGAGGGTGGGGTTGGAAACAGCCCCTGTTTAAAAGAGCAGTCGTGGCAGAGCTCCTGGCATCTAGTCCTAACTGGATTAGAATGAGCTATGGGGTCTTCTCTGGAGTGACTCCTGCAATGTGATCTGAGCTTTTTTCCTGACTGCATGGCCTCTACTATTGACCCTCCACCTATATACCCTACGATTAGCTCACCATTTATTACTAACACTCTGTACAGAGTTACCTAAGAATTACCCCTTTGACCTGCAGATGTAGCCTGCGACTTTGTGGCTGAGGGACACAAGGGGGAGAGAGGAAGACTCTGGGTCAGCGAACCCTCTCTGCTCTATCAGAAAGTCTGGTTTTCACTGGTGCAGCCTGAGTCATGGCTCCCAATTACTTACAAACACCATAGTAAGGTATTTTATGGCTCTTGATTAAAGAAGCTGTTTCTTTCTTCATTTATACCATTTCCTATGTAGGTTTGTACAAACATGGCTTTTGTCACAAAAATGTGGTTCAAACAGAAATGAGGTTTATATAATAGAGGTAATCCTTATACTATGAGTGCAGGTTAAATATTTGAGAAGGAGTATTTCTTTTTGTTTTTCTTTTATATATTGCATTTTCAAAGTCTCCTATCTCCAGAAGGAAGCTCATCTAGATACCCACTTTGACTTCATATAGAAATAGCTTTGACCCTGTAACTACTCTGTAAATAATAAAATTTTGCCATAAAACAAAAAGGAAAACAACCCAGCAACTTCTATAAGGGAACCTTACTTTTTAGCCAATGACCTGATTCAACTGACTACAAGCCCCATAATTGTTTCTAATTAATAGAAATTTACCAAAAAAAATTTCAACTTTTCATTTTGGTGGAAAAAATATAGGGTGCATAAGGAAAAAAGTGTAACTAATGTTAAATGTAATTTCTTTACTTACAGTGAATTAAAAATTCTGGGAATGTGTGAAGTAAGGTAAACACATGGCCTTTTGGTCCCTGAACTGTTAGATTACAATTAGTGTTTTTTCTCTTGGTTTTTAACTTGGGTTAAGAACTGCAAGTTCAAAGAGATGTTTGTTTTGAGGAGAGAGTTTCCAATGGGTGCAAAGTGTCATTCAGACTGAGTGTATGCTGGCTGAGAAAGTGCCTTGGTAGTGGCACTGTTTTTAGCAGTGGCAGCAGAATTTCTTTATCTTTGTTGCTCACTGGATTTGCATTAGAACGATACTTTTAAAATTCATTAGACCAGTAATAACGCAGTGGCATTTAACCTGATACTCAGATGACACAATGCTCTCTCACCACCATGCTCTGTTCACACAGTTACACACTAATAAAAGGCCTTTTCATTCTCTTCTCTGCCTGTTCAGCTGAAAGCCACTATAACCGCTTTTTTTCTTAGTCACGTCTCCTGACTACACATTTCTTAGCCCATAATAACTAATGTTTTTGGCCAGAACATTTAATAGTTTAATGGTTTTTCAAATTCATATGCATAGACTAGCCAAATTGCGTTGGGAAACAAGCCCAATACATATTTATTTATTTATTTTTAAATTTCAGAATATTACAGGGGTACAAACATTTTGGTTATGTAAATTGCTTTTGTACCTTTCCGGTCAAACTTATAAGTGTGCCTATCCCCCCAGATAGTGTGCATTGTACTTGTTAGGTGTGAATTTACTTCTCCCCTCCTCCTTCCTCCCCACCTGCTTGGTTTCCGATGAATGTTACTTCCATACGTGCACATAAGTTTTGATCGATTAGTTCCAATTTAACGGTGAGTACATGTGGTGCTTGTTTTTCCATTCTTGTGACATGGGAAGAGCCAAATCGCCTCCTGCTTAGTTGTGCCTGTGAGTTCTCAGCACGGTGCCTGGCACGCAGTTGCTCACTGAATGTTTACTGAATGCATGCATGGAAAAATGAATGAAACACCACCAGCATGGCATGATTTCCAAATGTGCAGCAGAATGGGACAACCCGGAACTGAAAGCACTAAAATTCACTTTTACTACCTTCTATGTTGTCTTTAAAGTGGGGTGGGGAGAGGGTCTTTCCTGAGCACTTGAACATTCCAACTAAAACTTGAAGTATAGCAATTGGTGAATGTTATCTGGCCTCGTTTCTGAGCTTGGTCTGAGCTTGATAGCTTTTGCTAGCCTTATTGGTATAGATTTTCTGTCTTCTTGAAAAATAATGAAGTGGAAATCTCCTTTGGACCTGTAAACCTACACTGGAGAGTTCATCTGTTCTTTCAGTGGTTGAGTCGAGGACAGACATTCAATATGATCCCCATTCCGGACGTTCTGAAACACAGCCAAGCTGCCTTAACTAATTATGGGAATTTGAATAAGATTAAGTAACTCAGCTGTGTACTTTTTTTCCATTCACACATTGTTGGAATGGAAGGGAAAATAACTGAAATATTTACGGACATATTCCCCCATGATTGGTCAGCTATTCTTTCTCTGATCGTTGCCTCAGAGAAGGGATATGATGGGAGAAAGCAGAGAAAAAGGCATCTTTTTCCTGGCATTTGAGTTTTACAACGTCACAGGAAAATGCGTGATGGAAAACAGCTGAGTAAGAACAAGGGCTTCCCAGGTTGGGAGAGAAGGCAGTGCTGAGCAGAAATGACAGATCACGAGAAACGGGTGTTGGTGGGTCTTGAAGAAAGGAGGCCCTGCTCCAGCTCCCTGGGCTCTGCCTGGACTGGGGAGCAGGGGAGGGTGATGAAGGGGCAAAACCCCCCAGGTTTGGAGGGTTCAAAAGAAAAGGAGATCAGTGTTTTGTCTCCCAGATGGAGCCTCAGAGAGTAGGAAAATCTCAGAGAAGAAATAACCTTAGAGAGTTCCAGCACGTGCCACTGTGTTGGGAGCAGCAGTATGATCCCTAAGGGCCTGAGCTTGCTCTAGAAGCAGATTAGAGAGACTCACCAAGCCTGAAGACAGGGAAAGGGAGAGCATGAAGGTGACTGGGTCATATGGGATGACGACGTCCCAGCAGATGCCAAGTGTGAACAGAAGACTTTGAGGATCGGATAGATGTCCCCTCATACCTCCAACTCCAACATGTAGACTTTTAGAAGCCTCTGCAATTTATTACAAGTAAAACTTTGGGAGGATCCTAGAATTGACTAAGTTTTTTTCCCTACCACCCCAGGAGAAAGTGGGATTGAAGAAGAAACTATGCTGAGTTGTAGAAAAATAAACCTCTGTTTCCTATATGCTTGAGTTTGTAGGCTAAGATTTAGGCCCACTACATTTAAGAAGATAATAACAATGATTAACATTTCTTGAGCACTCTTCATATAGTGTACCCAGCATCCTTGTAAGTGCTTTATGTATATTAACTCATTTAGAAAAGAGCTTTTCTGTTCATGAACTTTGATTTGACATTTATACTGTCCTTATATAATATAAAAATATTTAAAAATACTATCATGTGGTTCTAACAAAAAACAATTTCTGTTTTATTCAAAGACTGCTCATTTTTAGAAAATCTTTTACTATGTATAATTTTAACCTTATAATACAAACATAGAGAGGATAGTATAAAGAATCCCTGTGTACCCATATCCCAATCTTGATAATTAACAACCATGGACAATCATGTTTCATATTTTGAATGAAATCCTAGATACCATATCACTTTATCTATAAATATTCAGTATATATCTCTGAAAAATAAGACTTAATTTTATCAAATATCCAGTATTCAAATTTCCTCAATTGTCATAGGATTTTTTCCAGCTTTATTGAGATATAATCGACAAATAAAAATTGTATATATTTAAGGTGTACAAAAAGATGATTTGATACAGATATATAGTGAAGTGATTACCACCACCAAGTTAACTAACACATACATCACCTCATACAGTTACCACTTTTTTGTAGTGAGAATGCTTAAGATCTACTCTCTTAGTAAATAGTTAATATGCTATTATTAACTATAGTCACTATGTTGTATATTATATCCTCAGAATTTATTCATCTTATAACTGAAAGATTATGCCCTTTGACTAACATCTCCCCATTTCCCCCACCCTCCAGCCCCTGGCAACCGCCATTCTACTTTCTGCTTCTGTGAGTCTGGCTATTTTAGATTCCACATATGAGTGAGATCATACAGTATTTGTCTTTCTGTGTCTGGCTTATTTCACTTGACATAACGTCCTCTAGGTTCATCCATTTGTCGCAAATGGCAGGATTTTCTTCTTTACATGGCTGAGTAATATTCCATTGCATACGTGTACCATATTTTCTATATCCATTCATCTGTAGATGGATACTTAGGTTGTTTCCAAATTTTGGCTATTGTAAATGCTGCAGTGAACTTGAGGGTGCACATATCTTTTTAACATACTAATTTCATATCTTTTGGATTATGCACAGCAGGGGGATTATTGGATCATATGGTAGTTCTATTTTTAGTTTTTTGAGGAACTTCCATCCTGTCTTCCACAATTGCTATACCCTTACATTCCTATCAACGATGTACAAAAGTTCTCTTTTCTCTACACTCTTGCCAACATTTGTTGTCTTTTGTCTTTTTGATAATAGTCATCCTGCATTTCCCTGATGATTAGTGATGTTGAGCACCTTTTCATATATCTGCTGATATATCATTAGTATGTCTTCTTTAGGAAAATGTCTATTCAGGTCCTGTGCCCATATTTTAATCAGGTTATTCATTTTTTTGCTATCGAGTTGTATGAGTTCCTTATATATTTTGGATATTGACCCCTTATCAGCTATACTGCTTATGAATATTTTTTCCCATTCTGTAGATTACCTTTTCATTTTATTGATTGTTTCCTTTGCTGGGCAGAAGCTTTTTATTAATAGTTTATATAGTCCCACTTGTTTATTTTTCTTTTTGTTGCCTGTGATTTTAGTGTCATATACAAAAAATCATTGCCAAGACCAATGTCAAAGAGCTTATTTTTCTGTTTTCTTCTAGAAGTTTTATAGTTTCAGGCCTTACATTTTAAAATCTTTAATCCATTTGGAATTGTCTCATGTATCTTTTAAACATTTATTCAAGTCAAGATCCAAACAATGTCCAAACATTGCATTTGATTGATATGTCTCTATGTCTCTTTTATTCTATAGGTTTTCTTTCCTCTTTTAATTTTTTCCTTGCATTTTATTTATTGGACAATCCAGGTCACCTGTCCTGCAGAGTTTTCTGCATTATGGATTTTGCTGATCTTCATCATATCATTTAGCCTGCCCCCCTGGCCACTGCTGATTCCTGTAGTTCCTGGTAATCTTTGGTCTCATTTTCTGTGTTTTCTTCATCCTTTCAGCTATACATATACCTACAGTATAATAGACTCTGTCTAAAAACAAAACCAATATATGGCAAAGGTTTGGTGGTAATGATTCTAAAGCTTTCACCTGTGAAATCTAAATCTCCCATGTTCTGTTGAACGAACATTCCCCACTTACATCCCACACCGAAATCTAAACAGACATTGTTTACAGACAACTCACCACTTGTTTCAAAAATCTTTATTTAAACAAAGATAAACATTAAAACACATAAAGCATTAATTTGTCTTGGCTTTTGTGTCCTACTCCTGTGTCTCTAATTTCTTTTTGTTTACCAGACAATGCCCGGTGCCCTGGGATCCATGATATGCTGATCTGCTCTCCATTCACCGTGGGATTGAGGTCATCCCTCAGGGAATAGACTTTCATCTGATTAAACATATTGAATGGCTGGTTTATTTCTATTCAGGCCTCCACAGAGAAGATAGACCAGTGGACCCTCCCCTGGGAGAATGTGGGCCTAATACTGGACAGCATTTGATATACTCACAGCTGAGAACTCTTGAAAACAAAGAATGAGGGAAAGAGGGTGTCATGTTGTATTCAGAGCAGGTAGTTACAGTAAACTAATCAGATCAACCGTCCACAAGCTGGCATTATTGTAGATCATGTGTGTGAATGCTGAAAAGTACTATTATTATTTTAGTTTTGGCCTTTTGGGTGATAGTAGCATTGGCTTATATCCATTTATTTGGACTCAAAACTCTGTCATCTCTAATGCTCTTTAAAGCCTCTCCAAATTCTATTATGTAAGACATATATATGCTAATTAGATAAATATATCCTATACTGTCTTTGCTATAAATAATTCCCAGTTGCATATAGCTTCAAATCTATTCTATCTTTTTGAAGAGTACAATTATTTTTATTGCATCGGAGTCCCAGTTTATAGCAAATGAATTTGCAAGCAGAAAAGAGCTTGGATAAATGAAAACCCAGAACCATATTACTGGAGAAAATACATTTTGTATTTGAATGTCAACTTTTGAAAGGAAATGTTGAAGTATTCAGAAGTAGAAACTGACGAACATTGCTAGATCCATTATCTAGGCAGGGACATCAGAAGTCTTGTCACTCAGGCAAAAAGCATTGCGAAAAGATAAGATTTGTTATGCAACTAAAAATAAGCATGACCCTATGTCTTTAAAGATTTGAAGGGAATAGAAAGCAGGCTACATGGGTGGAGGGGTATAATAATACTTAACTTCATAGTCTTAGCAGTTTACAAAATGTTCTATCTCACATTTTCTCGTTTTAACTTCATGACACTCTGTAGAGTGTGATATTATGCTCATTTTTAAGAGAAGTAAATAAGGTAAAGGGAGATTAAATGACTTGCTCCAAATTGCATATCCAATGCATAACAGGATTTGAAGCTAGGTCTTTGGATGCCATCCACACATCCCTCCCGGCCACAACCTTGCTTACATGCTTCACGGTATCAGCCTCCCACATGCCCTTCCCACTGAGCTCTGAACTTGCTTTTCCAGTTACTGGAAGCACAGGAAGTAGCTCTTTCTCCTTAGTTCTCTTTAATGCTCTGTAACTACAGAGTATCCTTGGGCAAATTTCTTCTCCTCACTGGGCTTCATTTTCTTATTCCTTAAGATTTCTTTTACTTCTTAAATGCTCCAATTCTTTATTAGAACTTGAACTTTAAAGCATAATGAAAATAATAGCTCCCATTTCTGAAGCACTATTTGGAATTAAGTACTACACTGAATCTTTTACATGTACTGTTGTTCATGGATGCCATCTTGCAATACTAACTTTATTTTAAGCAGCTCTCCGAAAATCTAGGCCTTCCTTTGTCTCTCTTGAATTACAGAAAAAGCCTCCTAATTAGTCTCCTTGGTTCCCCTTTGGCAGCATGACTTCCACTATCCACACAACATTCAAAGTAATCTTGTTAAAAATTTATATCAGATCCCTGCCCTCATGGCTTTCCATCCCACTTAGCTGACTAAAGCTCAAACTCCCCACCACCTTCCTCCGTCATACTCTGTGGTAGTCAGAATAATAGCACCCCCCGCCAATGCCCATGTTCTAATCCCTGGAACTTGAAGAATTGTTACCTTACATGGCAAAAGGGATGGATTTGATTAAGTTAAGGAACTTGAGGTAGGGGAATGATCCTGGATTATCTGGGTGGGACCAATGCAGTCACAGAGGCCTTTATAAGGAAAAGAAGAAGGCAGGGGAAAGGGGTCATAGAGACTTGAAGATGCTACTTTGCTGGCTTTGAAGATGGAAGGGGCTTCTAGAATCTGGAAAAAGACAGGAAACTGATTCTCCCTAGAACATCTGGAGGAAGTGTGGCCCTGCTAACACCTTAAGGTAAGCCCAGTAAAACCTATTTTGGACTTCTGACTTCCAGAACTGTGAGATAATAAATGTGTGGTATCAGAGGGCACTAAGTTTCTGATAATTTGTTACAGCAGCAGTGGAAAATTCATGTATACTGCTTCACTGATCTTCTCTCGTACCACAAACACACCAAGTTTGTTTTGGCATTTGGGCCTTTGCACTTGCTGTTCCCTCTGCCTACAGTGCTTTGCCCAGAGCTTTTAGAGTGACCCTGCACCGGAGGTATACCACGGGCCCATCACTCTTTGTCACATACCTTATTTTATTTTCTTCATACTGTTATCACCATCTGAAGTTACTTCATTGATTGATTTGTTTGTTTTCTCTTTGTCTCACCATGAAGTATAAACTTCATGAGAGAAGGACTTGCTCTGTTTTTTGTTTTGTTGTTGTTGCTATATCCCCAATATCTACGGTACTATCTGTCACACAATGTCCTCTATCTCAATGTAGGTGGACAGTAAGTGATTTGGGAGGAAGGTGGGAATGAAAGTAGCAAAACACATATACAAACTCATGTCAGTCTACTCCTAAACATTTATACATTTATAAGATGGGCCTATCACTAAGCCACTTCCCCTCAGATGTAGATGGTTTCTTCTGGAACCGTGCCAGATTTGGAAACGAAAGAGAAGTGAAATACATTCAGAGGCATCACCATGCTTTTCTCCTCCCTGTTGGCTTCATCAGTCACCATGGAAGACTTCCAGGAGCAGAGAAAAATGGATTCATTTCAAAGGTCCAGAGGTGGTAGTTGTTGACTACAACACTCTGAGACAGTATCTAGGACTTCTTTTCTGTATACAGTGTATTCAATATTTATATTCTATTTTTGTAATGGGAAAACTTGAATGTACATTTATCTCCTTTTCAAGAGGATAAAGAAAATTCAAGAGATTCCTTACAAATGGGTATCTCTTTTTTTCCCCTCGTGTGAGTATTAGCAGTAATATTAATGCCATGAATTTACATAAAGTATATGGTTTTCCCGTGACATGTCTTCTGGGATTTGTCTGGAAAAAATGAAATAGAGTGTGCTGTAGATTTCACTGAATCATCCTAAAGTGTCTCAGAGAGCTAGAAAATGTCAACGGGGAGCTGTGTTGGTTGGCTCTGAGGGCTGAGGCAGGAGCCTACACAGGCATTCCCCAGTCCCAGCACCACAGTTTTTGGTCTAAGGGAGGGGGTGGAGAAAACAGGGAATGGCCTCAGGCAAACCAGGCTTATAGCATATCAGTCTCACTGCTAGCTTTCCAGGGGAAGGAGTTGTCTCTTTCTCAGCCCCTCCATCGATAATCCCACAACTGGATCGCATTGGGTTATATATCTGTCCATTAACTAATTGCAGAGGCCAGGAAGATATAATACTCTGATTGGTCAAATGTGGGTCTCATGCCCACTTCAAAATTTAGGGTCAGAATCACTACGCTTAATTGCTTCAAGAAGCACTGGAAACAGGTTCTTTCTTAAGGAAAATCAGGGTTATTACTAGTAGGAGGAATAGATGCTGGGCAGGCAAAAACTGCATATGTCCTCTGCCTTCTCTAGTTGCTTAAGGTGGAGTTTCAGGCACTAAGACTCTAAAATAAGAGAGATATTTTTAAAGGTTTTTTTTTTTTTTCCCCACATCCTTAGATAACGTTATGTTATCACCAGCCTACTTCCCTTGCATTAAAGAGCCATCTGGTTTGGGTTTGACTATTCTATCTATGTTGCTTGCAGTTCTGGCTTAAATCTCTTGGCTTGTAAAGTCAGGTAGCAGCATTTAAATATGCTGAATTTGGAAAATGTTGGAATTCTAAATACTTCATCATATTTTAGAAATGCAAACAGCAGTTCTGAAAATCTTAGCCTCTTAAATCCTCCAGCAGGGTTTGTGGAGTTTTCTGTTTATTCATTTTGTTTGTTTGTTTTGCTTTGTTTTTTTTGTGTGCAGCTAAAAAAGAAGACATTTTATTATCAACTGTTAGTTTTACACTAAATAAATGATACACCAAAATATTCTGTACAGATAAAAACCTCAAATGCTTATTTTTGTTTCTTAAGGCCATGTTTGTTTGAATAATTTTTAATGTATTTTCGTGTTTGATTTCCAATACTAGATTTGCAGGAAAGCGTGAAAGTGAATTTAAAGGTTTCTTTCCTATGAAAATGAAAAGCGAAGGACACTACTCATATTGTTCTGATTTGAGTATGTGTCTCATGTGTGGCCAATTTGGAAGATAAAAATTAGATTTCTTTTACCTTTTCCTAAGTTTTACTTTATAGGGCATTTGTTTAGTATTATCTTATGAACTCCATAGATGACCGGACAAGGCATTTAAATTTATTTCACCAGCTCCACCTTGGTTAATAAATAAATCATAAGCTAAATGTACTATAATAAAGTCTTCTGGAATCTGCCACCCACTTTTCCAGGTTCCTATTCCACCTTAGGAACTTTGGCAGGTGCATCTGTTGTCTTCATTTATCTTGCCTCTTTGGCAACAGCATGGGTCTGCCTACTGCTCTCCTTGACTCCACGCGGTTCTGGTGGGACTGCCAATCATGTTAACACTGCCTCTGGCAAAGGATTTTAGTGGTGATTCACACTAGGGTAGTCATTGATGACAGGTTGATTGATTCAAGGAGTGGGCACATCACCCATACTGAAACAGAGTGTCTTCCCAGAATTTTCTGGAATAGATATCATTTTCATCTCTCTTTGATGACAAGCAATAAGATGTAATGCAAGAGCTACCTGCATCCATGTTTCCTACCTCATGGAGAAATCTCATCTGCAGTAGGACATAAGGAGGCCAAATGTGCCAAAGGAGGCAGAGGTACAAGATGGAGACAGAGAGTGTAGGCAAATAATTTCTGCAGGGTCCCTGTCTACATAAACAATTTGATCCAAAAATGTATTACAAAATTCTTGAGCCCATGAAAAGTATAGTAATTTATTGCTGAAGATTTAGAATACTGGATAGAGAAGAGGTATTTTCATAGTTGTTTATTGTTCAATCAGTTTACATGAAGAGTCTTTGTAGTGTTCAGACACCATCTCTTCATCTTCTTCACTGTGAAATGCACTGTTCCTCACTAATATCTTCTCTTCTTCCATGAGAAAAAGGTAGCAATGCTCTTCCTACTTACACTGCCATAGCTCTTTAGTACCTCATTTATATTGAAAGAATATAGATCTTCTGCAAATTCCTAATACCATTTACTTCATACTGGTTGTACCATTACTCACAAATCTGCATCATCCCTGGTACCACTCATAAATACTGGCTTCCAGTGACTCTGCTTCATTGATGAAGAGCACAAAAGCAAGACTTATCCATAATATGCAGGAAAATATGAATGATCATTTGTTTTCTTCTCATGTTAAATTTACTATTTGTAATTTTATAGCATAAACAGAGAACAGCATATCTTCCAAATACACCTTTTCTTGAATACTTTAGGCCATAATCACTCCATTTGCGGAATGTGACCTCTTTCTATGTTGACCACACCCTTGCCTTCCACATACCTCATACCTCCAACTAAAGTGGGATAGGCAATGACCCCCTGGGGAAGAAGATAAGAGTGGTCCCCTTTTCATAAGGAATGTATGTCCCTAGTCTAGCATGGCTTATGACTGACTTAGCAGAGCACATCCCTTATCAAGTTGGGACAGAGATGATATTGATCAGAAGGGTCCAATGGCTTTGCAGAGCAATGATCTCAAAAGCCTTCAGAGGAGAAGCATGGTCACCCTGCAGGACTGTCTGACCCAAAGTATAGAATCACAGAGGGGGAGGAGTGCCTGCCCTGGGTACACAAGGTAACAGATGTCTGCCACCACCACCCCACCTTCAAGTGCTGTGGACTGAAAGCAGCACTGCAATTAGAACCTGGATGGGCAATGGATGTCCCAGGGACCCACGTGTGCAGCTCAAGTCCAAGGGTCAGCAGGGGTTTGCTAATAGCTCGAAGACCTGAGCTTGTCCTGTGTCTGAAATGACTGAGAGTTACTGAATGTCAACACCATTCTGACAGCCCAGTCTCAACCAGCCCCACAAAAGAATGAACACTCTGGCCAACGGGAATGATTTGCTCACCAGGCTGCCTTCCCGGCACTGGGGCACAGCCCCAGAACCTGAGGATGATGCTAGAAATGTAAGTCATGGAGCTTCTTGGGGCATCTCATTGACTGCATACACAGGGTAGTAGGCTTGACAGCACCCCAAAAGCAAGAAATAGGTAAGGAGGCCCACTTGGGTCCTGATCCAGGCTTGGGGAACCCTATTGGCTCTGGCCAGTCCCACTCACAGAGGACTTAGAACATTCTGATGAAGATGCTTCCAGTGACTGGGATGCATGTGGTATCTGGTCCTGGCCCAGGGGACCCTGCCCCAATGGCACTGCCAGCCTACTTGAAGATTTGTAAATATTAAGGAAGGTACTCCAAATGGCAGGACTGCCCGAGATGTGGGGTCCTTAGTAGGGGCCTCACTTACCAGAGTGTAAGGCAGAAGGTCTTAATGACATTGTTTGAAATTCTGGATTCAATCATGCCTAAGGCCAGATCCAACTCTATCATTCCCATTTTTGCAATCCAATAAATTCTACTTTTTGCTCAAGTTGATTTAAGTTGAACTCCTAACACTTACAACAGAAGGAATTCTGACGAACACAGTGGAACTGTGGCTACCAGCCTTTGTTCACGCTCCACTCACTGCCTCAAGTTCCTTTTCCCTCTGCCTTCGGCACCCAAGCGTTGCTCACCTACAAGGCCCAGCTTGAAGGACAGACACTGTGGATACTCTCAGGGCTAGAAGGCTCGTAGAGAAAAAAATAAACTGCAATATAAGGGTTTATATTATAGAAATGAATTATGTATAAGGGTTTAGTTTGTTGTTTGTGGAGTTAATGGACCTGGCTACAACCTTTAAAATTATTCCAGGTGAGGAATTTGATAACATGTCTTTAATTAAGCCATCATTTATTACTTGTCTTGCTATATATCCTTTGTTAAGTTAAAACCTAAGAAGTTTTAACTAGTCAGAGGGTCCTGGATATTCCATATTCAACATAGCCCACTGCCATAAGAATAGGCGTTCATGGAACTTTTTCTCCACAATGGCTATTCTAAACCCTTATCATGCTCTTCCAACTTTCTATCTTAGCTTACCCTTACCCATCACCGATCCTACCATAACAATAACCCTGGAGCTTATACCTAAATAGAGTTTAGGCTACCATTCTTAGAAAAGAATTATGGCTACCATAAGATTGGATACCTTAAAACAACAGAAATTTATTCTCTCACTATTCTAGAGGCCAGAAGTCTGAAATTAAGGTGTCAGCAGCACCATATTCTCTCTGAAGGCTCTGGGGAGGAATCTGTCCTCAACTCTTCCTAGCTTCTGGTGATCACTGACAATCATTGGTGTTCTTTGGCTTGTAGCTGCATCATTCCACTCTTTTTGTCCACTGTGTGTCCTCTGTGTTTTCACATGGCCTTCTTATAAGGACACCAGTAATTGGGGTTTAGGACCCACCCTACTCCAATATGACCTCATCTTAACTAATTACATTTGCAAAGATCCTGTCTCCAAACAAGGGCACATTCTAAGATTCCAAATGGACATGAATTTTGCAGGGGGACGCTATTCAACCCAGTACCAGTGCCCTTAATGAAAATCCAGAAAGGAGCCCAAAACAAATTTAATATTTTCCCAATGTGGGTAAAAGACAATGAATTCATTACTTCTGGTGTTTTAGGTGCCAAACATTGAAAAGCACACCCAAGTAGCAACAGAAAAGGGAAAGCATGGAAAAATGCCAGAGGAAAATTGTTCAAAGTAAGAAAAATCTTTCCAAAGTCCCACAGGAGCCCTGCACTTAGGAAATGTCCCATCTCATGGACTTGAGACCACCTTACACACATACCTAGGAAGCAAGGGGTTCGGACAGTACACAGGAGGAGCGCCTACCCCAGCCTGGTGGGGAGGGGAAGGCAAACATGCAGGTTGCTCATCTATAGCCATCTCTCTTCTTAAACAGACCCCCAATTTTGTTCAAATATTGGAAGCTCATGTGCTATATAAGCTCCTCTTCAACCACAGAAATGAGGATTAGTTGGTCAGGACTCAGAGTAGGAAATAGAAATCATTACAGTTATTTTAAGCAGAGAAGAATTTAATCTAGGGAATTATGTCCTTAGGAATCACTGGAAGGGCTGTAAGAATGAGCTTTAACCTGTGCCTCCAAGAATAGCTCCCAGAAGGCTGCAGAACTGGTCAACTACAAAAGCTATTAACCTCTTACCACAGTTAAGGAAGTAGAGGATCAAGAAGCTTCCATTGGAACTACTGAAGTCACTAGAATGTAAGTGCCATCAGGGGAGCGATTTGGTATGTTTACCTGTGTTCTCAGCATCTGTAAAGTACCTGGCACAGGCTCAGAGATAATTGCTGAATGAGTGATAAATACACCACAGTCCCCAGCTGCAGTCCAAGGACCAGGAAACTGGGATCAGGAGTTACTGCCACCACCACATCACCAGCTGGACAGCGGGACATGAGTCCTGAGCTCTGCAGCCACCATAACTTCCTCTGAAAACCGGTGCTCAGACGTTGGAAAGCTGAGTTCAGTCAATTGCACCACAGTAGCTACTTCACAATATCCACTAACCAGAAACTTGACATTGTCCTCTTCAAACCATGTTTGCTTGTATAAAAGAGTGACAGCTGCAAGAGCATTAGCTGTGCCACTTTTTTCCCTTCCAGGTCTCACATAGTGTATCTAATTGATGGATCTTAGATTGCATCCAGAATTTATCTGCAAGAGGTGTCTTAAGCTCTCTAGCCTCTGCAGCAAGCAATCTCCCTAGAATAAGGTAGGAATAAAAGATGGGAGTCATTTGACAATCTTATGTTCAAAAGAAGAGCTCCTGGGGACTGAGCACTGTATTTGTTTTCTATACTGCGATAATAAATTACCACAAACTTAGAGGCTTAAAGCAATACACTTCATTACCTCACACTTTCTGTAGGGACCGTCCCTGGGCAAAAATTGGCTTAAGCCCAGAGTCAGCGAAACTGGATGTGCTCTCCTTGGGGCCAGAGGACTGTAGGTCCGGACACGGCCTGTTGACCAAACAGAACTATTCCTCATGACAGATAGCTTTATGACAGATAACCAAGTGCCTGGGGTCTTGCAAACAAGCCAAGGCGTCTCATTATCCTGCATACGGTAATGGGATAAAGAATGAGATAAGAAGCTAGGATGTAAGCGTCTGCTTCCCTTGAGCAATTGTATAAAAGGAATAAAAATGTGTTTTCCTCAAAGCGCCCAAGGTAGTCACATACCAGGAAATAGCTGCCGGACATAGAAAAAGTATATATAAATAAAACGACTGGTGGAATCCCCATTGCAGTGTTGTACGTCTTGTGTGTGTGTCTATGTGTTTCTTTCTGTGTCCATCCCCCATTCTGCAATCCGGGCCGCGACACTTTCCATGGGACAGGAGTCCAGGTGTGGCTTAGTTGAGTCACCAGGCTGCAATCTGGGTGTTAGCTGGCTGCATTCTCAGCAGGAGCTCACCTGGGGAAAGATCTGCTTCCAAGCTTCCTTGGCTTATTGGCATAATTTATTTCTGTGAAACACATGGTGGCTTGCTTGTTTAAGGTCAGCAGGAAAGAGAGTCTCTCACCTTGGGGAGGGCCCCAGATCCTCTACTAATGGCTTTCATCTGATGAATTCAAGCCCCAGTCAGGATAATCTCTCTTTTAGTCAACTCAAACTCAACTGATTTGGGATCTTAATTATATCTGCCAAGTGCCTTCACTGTTGCCATATTGTATTGACTAGAAACCAGACATAGGTTTCACCCATGCTCAAGAAGAGTGCATTATACAAGGCGTGACTTGTTGAGGGTCACCTTACAGTGCATCTACCATATACTCCAAAATTTCGAGGTTAAAATAAGAAGGATGAGCAAGGGAAACTGAGAAAAATGGTCAGTAAGAAAAGGGGAAAACAAGAGATTGCTGGAGTATAGAAAGCAAGTGAAGAAATTGTTCCAACTGTGTCACATGCCATCCAGAGGTTAAGACGAGGAGACGGGGGACCAAAAAATGACCATTGGCTTTGGCAGTAATGACTTTGACAAAAGAGGCTTCCATGGTGGAATGTAAGCCCAGTAAGTAAAGAAGTGGAGATACTAAGTATAGGCAATTCTTTTAAGGAGTTTTTCTGTAAAGAGAAGCAGAAAAATCAGGTGGTAGTTGGAGAAGATATGAAGTCAAGGGAGGATTTTTTTAAAAAATGATGTTTGTTTGCTAATAGGAAAGATTCAAAGGAGAGAGAAAGATTGAACATACAAAAAAGCAATGGGTAACTGCAGGAATGGGAGCTGCAGGTGGAGTCCAGTGCACAAGTAAGGAAAAGTCAAGTATCTAAACAGGAAGAGATGCAGGAGAGGGTAGATTTGATGGTGAGAATCTCCTCTGTTGCTTATATTTTTCCAGGAGAAATAGGAATCACAGTCAATGAAGTTGGGGGAGGGCGATGGAATTCTGAGGAGGAGCAAAATAGTCTGGGAAAGTCAAAGAACAAATTGACTAGGAAAATGCAGGAGGATTGCGGAGCAGCACAGGGCTTGCCTCGTGTTGGAGGGCAGCATAACTGTGTTGTTCTTGAGACACATTTAGATTCTCAAGGACGGGAGCAGAGAAGGTGAACAGGGGACTGTTACCAGAGTTGGGACGTTTTTCAGGATTATATAATGGAAGCACAAGGGACCAGGGAAGGTAAGAGCTTAGCTGAAGGAAAAATTGTAAGAAAGGACCATGGAATCTAAGCCAGGTGAGGAGGGAATGGAATGTGAAGGATGGAGATAAATAGTGAAAAGGCGGGAGCCTCAAATGAACAAAGAACATAATGGAGTAGAAGGATTTTTTTGAGTACTAGGGGGAGTGAGATGCTTAAAACTAAAATAACTGAGGGGATGCAGTTGTTGTAAATGACAAGGTCTTTGGTTAATCATGGAGGATAGTGGCTGAAGGGGACCAGTAGGAGACCAGATCTCTGGGAACAAAGAGGTTGTGAAACCGAGGGGTGGGATTTATATTAAAATGCACGTAGATATTGAAATCACTAGGAATAATGCCAAAGGCACACGGGAGAGAAAGACGGTAAACCTTGTGTGGACATCTCCAAGAAGTGTGTGGCAGTGACCAGGAGGACAGGAGAGGACCACAGCAAGGAGGCCTGGAGGAGGACATGCGGTCTGATGGCATGAGCTTCCAAGCAACCGATGGGGAGAGCAAGGAAGGGACAGTGGTTTGGAAGTGACAGCATGGGGCAAGGAGGACATCTGCATCACCTTCTGGCCCAGTGGGACATGCATGTGAGAGAGAACTGGCTAGCACTCACGAGAGCCGCAGGGAATTCAGCGTGCACAGGGGGAAGGCAGGTTGCCCTGAGAGTTGGCGGGTGAAAGGACAAAGGACTGTTCAGAGGGGAGTGGGGTTGGAGGGGATCTTTCTAACGCCAGAGGAGCATGAGGATTTGATTCAGAAAATTTGACCTGGGAGGTTGGGACATCTTAAGGTCACTGAGATAAATATTTAAGACAAGATGAGGTGCCCTGGTGGCTGCTTAATGGGAGGGGGTAATTAATTCTGATTATCCTTGGAACTTGATTGTTAGGCAATTCTTAGGTAAGGAGAGAACAGGAATTAAATTCATTGGAATTCAATTAATCCAATAATGCTGTTCATCCTTCTTCCTTACCAACTCAAATCCCCTCTTCCGATCCATACTGATTCTGTCTTGATTGAGGTCCTCCCTAGTTCTTCCTGGGACTGTTATGACTGCCTCCTAACTGGTCTCTTGCTGACCTCACCTGTCTCCAATCCGTCCTCCACATTTCTGCCAGAGCGTTCTTTGTCAATTATTAATTAAATGCAGCGCTCCTCTGCTCTCCTTCCACTGATGGCTTTCCTAATGCTTCAAGATGAGACCCCATCTCCGTAGCATGGGAAGGCCGCTCTGGGAGAGGACCCTTGTCCTGCTTGTGGCCCCATGGGCCCGGCTTCCCCCACAAGGTCATGCTCTCTTTGTCCTCAAGGTTCAGCTCCCTCTTGCTCATTTAATTATCTTGTATTTATTCTTTTAAGATATAATTCAAATCTCTGAAAGAGTATACAAGAAACTGGTGGTCCTGATGGTTCCTGAGAAGGGGAACTGGGCAGCTTGGTGGGGCTAGAAGGGAAACTTCTCACGGCATGCCCTTTAGTATATTTGTAATTTTATATCATATGAATGTATTACCTCATTTTCAAAAATAATGGAATTTTAAAAAATTTTAGAACATCAAATGGACCAAAAAAAAAAAAAAGATGGAATCAAATGTCTCCTTCTCTGTGGAGTCTTCCTAACTGGACACTTGCCTCCCCTGAGCCATCACTGTGCCTCCCACATTCCTCTGTCAGTTTTATCACCCTGCATTGCAGTTGTCTGCAAACAAGCAAACAGTCTCAGCATCCTCACAGCCTAGAAGTTCCCCGAGGGAAGGGGCTGTGTCTCATTGACTTTTGAATCTCCAGCACCTTGCCCAGCCCTGGTACACAGGAGGTGCTCGTAAATATTTGTTGGATTCACAAATGAATAGAACTTCTGTGAAGAAGGGAAGCACAAGATAAGTGATCATTCCCTTTTATTTCACAGGGAAGAAAATGAGGCACAAAGAAGTTGCGTATTAAATCTTTCATGAATAGTAGCGATGTCAAGTGAGAACCTAAACTTTCCAGAGTCCATTTTTGGCACTAGAGTAAGTTATAAGACTTTCACTGTCAGATAGCAGACATTCTATTCATAAGTGGATTATATCTACTTATTTTGACCTGAGGTCCTAAATTTTTCAGGAAATTTCTGATTCCAGTAAATTGCCAGTTTTACCTCCAAAGAACATTTTCATGTATCAGGTCACAGGTTCTAAATTTGGGTTTGGAAAACACAGATCCTAAGTAGCTTGGGGGCCAGGCTTATATTGACAGAGAACTCACAGGGAAATCTTGTGGCAGTTTTCTTCATCTTAAAAGCTGTGTTTGTGTTATTGTTTTCCTGAAACACATACAGTGTGGTAGACATAGCTACACATGGTGCCTTTAGAGATAAAAGGATAGTAGAGGAAAAAGTGCTTGCCCCAGCTCCAAGCTCGGTTCTCATTTGTAAGCATTTGCTGAATGCCTGAGGTATTCAACACAGTGACCAATGGCATTTTATTTTACATAGAACCTGTGTTTTTCTATGCGTAATATTTGTGTTAATGATTACCTGGACCAGATTTTAAGCACCCTGGGGAGATCTTCTATAGTCTTCAAGATCGGTGGTCTTCATACATTTTTACCTACAAACCCCTCTGAAAAACTTAGAAAACTTTGTATCCCTTTCACATTTTTGTGTTGCCACCTACAGTATAATTTTTCATCACAAGTTTGCAAAGGGTGTAATTTCCAGTGCATTGCAATTCATGGTATTTTAAAATAAAGCTGTTAACTCACTCTTTTAAATTTATCCCAAAGAACCTAAATCCCACAGTGATTTGTTACCTAACATTATTCGTTTTAAATACACATGAACCAGCTCTTCTCTAACAGTCGGGAAATTTGCCCTGTTCCCTTTCCTTCCTCAAAATGCATATTTTCACTGCATTTCCCTGTAGAATGTTATCGTGTTACATATTTTCATGCTTGAAAAATCTTTATTGATCATTCTATCACTCTTTACAACAGCTATTGTAACTACATATTCATATAATTTTACTTTCCTGGGACTCTAGAGTTTGAGATGTTAAAAATGTCTCTGGGTGGGGATATCACTATAATTATTAGTAGCACACGATTGATCAAACTAGCAATATTACAAATTGATAAATGTTTTTAAACATAAAAATAAAATTTTATTGAAAATGTATCTGTTAATTATATGGAAGGGCCTTTTCCTTTTCCAGCATATTGGTGGATGAATATTATTTATAGCTAGAAGGAGACAGAGTTCACCCCAATTCTCTTCATGTATTCCATGGTGTCTTTATAGACATAAATACTGAAGTATTTTATTCACAGAAATGAGTAGATGGGAATGGGAGGAATTTGTTGTAGCAGTGTTTTTCAATTCCGTGAACTCCTTTTAATTATATGCCAAATATCATGCAATGATCTATGATTTGAATTATTTGTAATGCTCTGTTAGGTGACAGTTTTGTTCCCCAGTCATTACAGCCTCTCCCTTTCTCAACACCGGCACGAGCTTCTAATTTTCCTGTGTTTTGTGCACCTGGGACAATGCACCATAGTAAAATGTGCGGTCTGGGAGAAGAATGACTTTTTGTCAAGTGTGGAAACGGCAGTTGTGAAAGGGAGATGGAAAAGAGGCCACAAGCTCGTTCTCAGGCAGACGGATTTTAGGAAAGTGCAGAAAGGAAAGTCGAGGATGTGGAATTGATTCCCTTAAAACTATCCATGCTCTGCACCACTGAGAGGAGAGCCTTCGTGTGCCTTGCGGGGGCCGGATGTTAGGGAAGGGTTGGAGGAGTGGACAATTGGGAGAGTGGTTTACTCAGTTTGAAGATTTCCATTGCTTAATCATCAGTCTTTTGAACAGAAATGCCTGGGGAGCAACAGAGATTCAGGCAGTCCTACCCAGATCAGTAACGATGCAGTGGCTAAGAGGAGAGCTCCGTGAGCCCCATCTCTGACATTGACTCCCTGTGTATATAATCCTGTGCAAATTATTTAACCTCTTTCTGTTTACCTCATCTGGAAATAAAGGTAATAATGATACCTACTTCACAGGGTTGTTAATATATAAAGCACTTAGAACAGTGCTTAACAAGCGGTAATTACTCACTGAAACACTAATGTTACTACTAGGAAATGATTATATATGACATAAAAATTAGGAAAATAACCCCCCAAATAATTTAACGTTTGGTCTATTCTTTGCCAGTACCTAAGCTAACTAGTTTAGTTTATAAACTAGACAAAGAAAGTGTAAGTTTCCACAGCAAGCATATGGCAGAGCCAAGATTCTTAGCCAAATTTCGTACTCTCAACAACTGTGCTATACTGCTCTTGAAAAACACATGAAACAAAAATAAATGAAATAGGAGGTATATGAGCTGTAAAATCATTCTTTCTAGATCAAAGCAGCATATGTTAAGCAAAGTTTATAATATGCTTATTTCCAGAGTGGCAAGAAGTGCTCAGTGTGTTCTTTCCCACCTTCCAGAACCACAGCAATCCCGCTATTCCCATTTAGGATACTTCCCCCACCCCCACCCCCACACTCTTACTACTAAATATATCATCCAAATTCGGTGCTAGAGGTTCAGGGGCTTTGCCTTGCTACAGTCACTGGGGTTTCAGGCAGATCATGTTCAACAGCTTTATCTTTGTTAAATGAAAATCAAAGTTTTCTTCCCCAATATTATTTTATTTCTCCAGCATTTCTAATTGTCCCCACCTCCACCTCCTTCTAAATTTGGGCCTTATGTTTGATAGCATATACAATACGCTGAAAAACACAACAAAGAGCTTGAAAACCCTCATCTGAATATCATCGACTTCAGGAACAGCTGCTAAGATAAAATAAATCCAAGAGAGCCTGCAACCAGAAGGCAATTGCTTTTCTTCTTAAAGGGACAGGCAGGCAGATTCACATATGATTTTGTCTTAATCTGTTACTTTAAATCAGTATTATATTTTAATTGATATTAAAGTTTTTCAAATCTGAAATCTTATGTGAATGTTTTAGGGAATTATTTTCCACTATATTTCAATGCAAGCAATTATTTGGTGCCATCATTGATAGAGATTTCCAAAGCAAAAAGTAAAATCCAGCAGGAACCAAGCCTCCAAATTTCATCTTCACTGAGAATGCACTTTGACTGGTGAAATATAAATAATAAAATCAAATGGAAATTTATAAACAAGATAAAATTGAATTTTCAATTGTAGTATAAAAAGATAGGAACTGTTTGATTGCAACATCTTAGCCTTCTGTAGTGTGATTCACTCTACAGAAAACTCTTCATTAAAATCATGCAATGCATGCTATCTAGGGCATGAGCATGTTTGTCAGGTGGTACAAAGGCGATTTATGTAACCAAAGTGTTTGTACCCCTGTAATACTCTGAAATTAAAAAGAAATTTAAAAAAAATTTAAAAAGCATTACACAAAAGTCTGGTTTTAAATGATGATAGGTAAAACACTTTTAAGGAAATATGGCATATTAAAATATGATCTTATAGAACAAATGATAAAGATATTGTTGGTTCTACAAGGGCATCACTCATCATACAGAAAGATTTATCATAATTTCTTTTTAAACATCTAGTTTCACTGGTACCGTTAGAATATGATTTGATTTATAAATACATTATTTACCCATGACATTTTCTGGAA
This sequence comes from Avahi laniger, assembly GCA_963575035.1. NCBI lineage: Eukaryota > Metazoa > Chordata > Mammalia > Primates > Indriidae > Avahi > Avahi laniger. Next base: position 2,906 of record CAUYSK010055519.1, on the reverse strand, counting down.
CATATCTATTACATAAAGCAAGTACTAGCTAGAAAACATAGGGCTGTGGCCTGAAAATTTCAGAACAGCAATAAATCATTTTGTGAAAAATTATTTTTACCAATATGCTTTAAGTTTTTCCTGGCCTAATTAAGCTAGTAAAGAAAGAAAATATTATTTAGAAAAATTTTCATACCATATATATATATATTTATAATACAAAACATAAACAGTCCCACATTTTTCCTATTTCTTATTTAATTATTCCATTCAATCAGTGCTCTGTAAATACATTCTATACTTCAGGTCTCACTATTTTTGCTCACTTGACTGTTTCCACTTGTGATACTTAAGCATATTTGTATCAATACAAAGAAATATCATACCCTCAGGTCACTTCATGAGAGTCCTTTTCTCAGTGTACTATTAGAGAGAATGCTTTCGGCTGCAAGTAACAGATAACCTAACTAATACTGGCTTAGAACACAAAGCATTTTTTGTTTACTAAACAGAATACCCGGAGGAAGGTGGTCTCAGGTTGGTTTGGGAGCTCAGAGATGTCAACATGGACCCAGGTGGCCAAGCCAAGATTTCAGGCCAGGTAAACTGAGTCAAGTACCTATGATACACTCTACTTCTCTCCTACAGTACTTACACTGTCACTATTCTGTCTTCCTAGGAGACTCTGAGTTCCTATTGTGGGAAGAGAGCTTCTCTTACCTTATATTCCTCAATGTTTGGCACACAGTAATCATTCAATAAATATTCATTAAATCATTGAGGTCAATTTCAAACAGGAGGAGGGAAACTGGGACTAAAGGAAATAGAAGAGTACTTAGGTACAGAATTAAATCAGTTCACACTATTCAAGTTAACACTGGATCTTTGTGCTCTCTAGTTTTTAAACAGATTTTAGGATGACTGGAAAATACTTTGGGTCAATTATAGTCCCCCACTTCATTGGAGCATCCTTTGTTGGCTGAGCAAGGCTCTGGGTTTAAATTTGCAAGTTTAGAAGAGTAGACTGAGTTAAACAACCCAGCTCTATATGAGAAAAATTTAGAGGCTGACTCTGGAGTCAGCAAGGTTAGCCGTGTGTGTGTGTGTGTGTGTGTGTGTGTGTGTGTGTTTACTGGAAGGGAAGAGGGAATTGAGCAAAAACAAGGTGGCTGGAGGAGAGACCAGAGAGGAAATATGTTTGGTGGTGATTTTTTAAAAACTGAAATATTATAGGCTGTTTGATGAGCCTATAATTTTTAATAAAATCATAATAGTCATATTATACTTGATCTGGTTGGATGCTGGAGCAGACGAGTTTGTGTCAAGAACTTGAGTTAACATAGTTGAGGTGTTATATCAGAATTTAGGACAGTCCTCCTGAATGTTCGAAATGATTATCTATCGTGAACGTGTGTGTGTGTGTGTGTGTGTGTATGAATACATAAAAACCCACATTTTCCACATGTGCACACTGCATTTACTAAAGTTGGTATGCTTCCCTCTTGAAAACACAGTTTGAAAACTACTCTGGTTGGTACCTAACCACATTTCTATGATAGTACCTTATCAACTGCTTGAGTGAGTTATGAATAATCAAGTTTTGCATGGCATATTTTAAAATTAATAAATCATGTTTAGTACAAATGAAGAGTTGGGAACCAAAGTGTTAGCGCTTGATAAATTCATCAGGTGTTCTTACTCAGAGTCCTTTCAAAAGAACTCGTAGGGCAAAACACTCAGCAGATCAGACAAAAATCTAAAGCACTAAGAATGGAACACCAGGAGAATGGAACACCCAGTCGTTTGTCCACTGATCTGTGTGTTTGTGAGTGACAGGGTAGGGTGGGGTAGAGTGTGGAGAAATGGCAGGAGGGAGGAGAGACAGTTTGCTTTTCTAGGGATTTTCACCTGGGTGGAGGTGGGAGGAACAGTGAACAGCTGTGGTCTGTTTTTCCTGCAGACTCAACCAGAACTTTGTAAGTGACATGCACTATCATTTCAACTGCTACTACTGGCCTAAATCCAAAGGAATTGGCTAGAAATGAATCCTCTTTGGAAATTCAGCATGATGTAGAGCTTCACTCAGATGGCCAGAGGAGCCAAGCCCAGTTAAGTTTAAGGCCATGTTTAGAAGCCATGGTCTTTGTGCTTTTTTAACTTGTAGGACTATTCCCAGGCTTTCAGAGTAAATATTGTCCCAAGGCCCTAGTCCACTTTCTTTTCTTCCATGGAGTTCTCCCTGATAATTCTAGCCCACTGGGAGGACTCTGAAATCTCCTGGTCCTTGGACTCTGTCCCATAGTGTTTTGCAGTTCATTACAAACAGCCTTAAAATGATCTTGCAAATAAAATGAGGTCGCAGATACGAAGTGCCTCACACAGTATCCAGCAAGACTTTGTTTATCCATCCTGTCATCTCTGGAAAGGTAGTCCTGGCCAGAACACGGGATTAATGAAAGCTGGGGTGACTCAGCCCATATGCTCATCTGTTACAGCATACAAGCCCTAACAAGAAATGTTCTCTCCCAGATCCCAAAATTGTTGGTGTTGTTGAAATAACCCAGATGGTATGCATTACAGAAGAAAGCCTTTATAAATTGATCCTTTCTTATCCAAATTTGAATTTGCACATTAGTGTAGATATCTGTGTGGACTGAATGCTTGCTGGAGATTTTCAAACACTTGTTTCTGAGGAACACATACGAGTAGAATAAAGAAAGGGTAGGTTATTAACTTAATACATACTAAAATCAAAACCTATTTATTTCGGCAGAATTGAAATATTTTGAAGTCACAATAACACATATTCGTAAAAATTCATATATAACAGAAGTTAATAAAATGTAAAGCGAATGTTCCTTTCCTCCTGGCCGCCTCCCTCTCAGTCTCACTGATCACAGTTTGGTTATCAATCCTCCAGTGCAGGC
>CAUYSK010055518.1:0-25204 GCA_963575035.1 Avahi laniger | reverse complement strand
TTTTAGCTGTCCAATTAATTTCTTTCTATTTTTGGTAGAGATGGGGTCTCGTTCTTGCTCAGGCTGGTCTCGAACTCCTGAGCTCAGAACGATCCGCCCACCTCGGCCTCCCAGAGTGCTAGGATTACAGGCGTGAGCCACCGCGCCCAGCCCCATAAGCTTTCTTTACTCTTTTTCATTTCTTTTTCTTTTTCTTCTCTGACTGAATAATTTCAAATGGCCTGTCTTCACATTCACAGATTCTTCTGCTTGATCAAATCTACTTTTAATAAAATCTCTATTGCATTTTTTATTTCATTCATTGTACTCTTCAGCTCCAGAATTTCTGTTTGTTTTCTTATTATTTGAATCTCTTTGTTGAACTTCTCATTTTGTTCATGCATTGTCTTTCTGATTTTGCTGTCTTCTTTCTTCTCTTGTATTTCACTGAGGCTTTTAAAAACAATTATTTTAAATTCTTTGTCAGGAATTCTTTGTCTCAATTTCTTTGAGGTTGATTACTGGAAATTTATTATGTTTCTTTGGTGGTATCATATTTCCATAGTTATTTTTGTTCCTTATAGCCTTGTGTTGATATCTGCACATTTGAAGTAGCAGTAGCAGTCACATCTTAGAGATTTCATGGACTAGCTACAGTGGGGAAAGAGTTTCCCTTATGTGTGGGTGCAAAGGTACCAGCTAGGTAGGCTGCAGTGGCTCTAGTTCCATAAGGAAACAGTGGCATAAACCCAATGCAGCTCTGTCAGCGGAGGTCAGTGTTGGCAAAGACTACAGGGGTCCTTGGAAGTAAAAGATGTGTGTGTCCATGGTGGTGGCAAGGGCAGTTAGAGTCCTTGCTAGGGAAGACTGATGGAGTCCTCCTGCTCTCCTTTTCCCCTGTGAGCATTAGTTATGACCAAAGAAATCCCTCTTGGTGCTGGAGTCTGGGGCACAGGTGTGTGTGCAGTGGCACTACCACCAAGGCCTGGGGAATGGGTGATGGGCATGTGTATGGCAGTGGAAGTTACATGGCCCAGGGCACAGGCATGCACACAAGGATGCTGCAGCAGCGAAGGGGTTTGACAGCTCCATCCTCAGTTGTACAAAGTATCATGGACTTCAGGCAGCTCCACCAGCCAAGGTTGGTGTTGGCAAAGACTATTGGGCACCTTGATGGTGAAAGCTACTGGAGTCTTCCTGCACTCCTTTTCTTCCACAGGGGAAGATCACAGCCAAAAAGCATACCTCTTGGTGCCAATCTGTGCTGGGTTGGGGAACAGACTGATGCAGGTATTATAAAATGTTTCCTACACTTTTCTATGTGGTCATCCTTAGTTTCTGTGCTCCATTATGTTGCTGCAGCTTCTTCGTTGTACTTCAGACTTCTTTCAGAACTATTTTCATTACTGGGTAGTTGTTAAATCATTATTTTGTTGTGGAAATGTGTGCTAGGACCTCCTAGTTTGCCATCTTGCTGATGTCACTCCCAGGGGATAATTCTAATGGTAGAGAAAACCATTATTCAAGGAGTATATTATTGCCTTGGCAATAGTACCCCAGCTGTACCAAACACTGCTACCAAAATCATCAAGGAAACATTTTATCCCCAAGGATTTGGCATCCACTTGATCTCTCATTAGAAAGTCACATTTGTATCTCTGCTTTGGAGGGTGTTGTCAAAGCCCTCCACATTTGCGTCCATCTGTCACCATCTGCACATGGGCAGCCTGGTGAATCCTTTAAGTGAACTCTCAAAGGCATTCCTCTGTGATACATCTCTTATGCACAGTAGGTACATTTTTTGCTGACCTATTCAGAGCAAGATTCACATATATCCAGTCACTGCACTCCTCCAAAAGGCACAACATCTTCCAGAGCAATCAGTTTTTCACTTTTCTATTTATGTTTCCATTATTCCAGTGGCTGGCCAGAACCTAGATGATACCAAGGCCAATCGACAGAGCCTGTAATTCCCCTCCCCCAAGTGTGCTTAGGATGAGAACTAGAAAGATACTGGCCCATTTCCCTGTCCATGGGGTGCTTTTTCTCCTGCCTATGCCCTCAGATGAAGGATGCCTATCTGGGACCCTTAAAGACAAAAGAGATGGTCACTTTAATGGCGTTTCTACTCTGTCTCCTCCCTTGCATATTTCACCATTGTCTATTTCTTTTGAGTTATCCCTCAACAACTGCCCTAACTACTCAAGACAGTAAATACAACGTGTTGTAGGAAACACAATTGCTCACTCTATAGCCACTTCCTCTAAAAACTCCTTGCATGTCCATGCTACAGCAGTTAGTTACCTGTCTTGAGGCTCAAGAATTAGTATAGGCTTCATGCCTCACCACTAGCTTCTAACATCTCTTCCCCTTGGCTGCTTTCAGACTGTTTTTATTGACTGGAGCCTGCTAATATGAGCTTGTGAGAGCTGAATGTGTATATCTCTTTCCAACTTTGCATTCAGCGATGTCACATTGGTAGCTTGAATTCCTCCATGATAAAAGTATTAACACTACGGAAATTGTCAAACACTGCAAATCAGACTTTTCTCCTGCCCATAGAGCCAGTTGTTACACACTGACCAGAAAATCCCTGCTTGTACCTTACTTTCCCATTTTTGACAAGTCTTACTTGTCTTTTTGACCTGGCACAGATATTTTCCTTTTTTTCTGAACCTACACTTATTAAGGAAGTTACTTCATGGAACTTGCTCTTTGATTCCAAATATCACATCAAGGAGCAGGAGGCATTCCACTTCTTCAGCTTGCCCAGTCATAAGGGATATCCCTCTGATCAGAACTGCAGCAACCTTTCTGACTCAACTTGTCAGAGGCAAGGTGTCAGACAAGCTTTAGAGTCCACTTGGCTCCTGGGGGCTTCTATTTGCATTTCACAGAGGAGGGCTGTGGCAGTGGTGTATATAGACACTCTGCCAAGTGACAGCCCAGCACTGGAACTGTGGAATTTCAGTATTCAGCTCTTAGCTGTTGCTGCCAAAAACTTCCACTCCTGTAGAAAATCACAAGAAAGTAGGATTCTTAGTGGTTGTCCTAGTTTCCATTGAAGACATTCTGATCCAGGATTGTAGGGAAAGTTGCGCGTGCTATTATATTTCTGCTCTTTTGATAGGCAGATAATTAAAACGATAACACATTCACATAGCACTCACTATGTACCATATATTAACTAATTTAATCCTAACATTAACCCTAAAATGGATACTATTGTATACCCATTTTAAAGATGAGGACACTAAGGCATAAAAATGTTAAGTAACTTACCTAGGTTCACACAGCCAGTAAGCAGCAGTGTGAAGATGTTTACCCAAGCAGTCTGCCTCTAGATCTTATGCTCTTAACTACTACGTTATGTTGCCTACTAACATACAAATGTTGGCAAGCTTCCTGCTATGGCTCAATAGTACACCGTTCAATGGAGCCAACATGTGCTTAACATGTACTTCCATCTGAGAGGATCTTTTCTGAGCAATGGATTTATGTTATGCTAGTGATTTTCAGTTTTGGGCATGAGGCTGAAATGAAATGACTTTCCTCATGCACACAGTTCTGAGATGATCTCAAGGGTACACATAAAAAGCCCCCCAGAATTTCAAAACTGACAGACCCACTAATGGTCCACCTGCATTTTCCACTGCAGCTGTCAACATTCCCCCTCAAACCCACACTAAAATCAGCTGTCTACACACATCACTCATTGACAGCTGGGGAGAGTATGTTTCCACAGGCTGAGAAAGCACCTGTGCCTATTTCCCAGAGGGGCTGGTCCAGTCATGTGTTCTAGAAGTGGCTTGTACTGGCTCATGGGAGCTAATTGTTCAATTTTTAAGAATGTTGTGAACGGATTGGGAAACACAGCCATTATTAGAAATTAAATCATATAAACTTACAATTAAATAAATTATGTATAAAACAAAGGTAACGAATATTCAAAATTCATCATTTTTAGTTATTTTACTATATTTTGTTATCATCATCTATGCTGTTAAGGTTATTTATGGCTACTGTATCCATAGAGTGGAAATATTAATAGCATATAATTGTGTGTTACTGCATATCTCTTCCCAACCCCATGTTCAGTATTGCCGTGTTGGCAGCTTGAAGCTTGAGGGTTTGAACTATGAGAGCAATGCTTATACCATAAATATCATCCAACACTACAAATAGGGATTCTCTTTTTTTGGAGAGTTGATGGTTAAACGTTTGCCATGACACCATAGTCCCTGTGTCTTGACTTATACTGGCATTTTCCTTTCCTAACAGGAACACATTCATCCCAACAGCATGGAACATACGGGGCCCATGTGCTAACATGTGTGAACTCATAGTAGCAAGTGGGCTTTTACCTCCAGATCGAAGCTTTGAAGTTCCCACCTCCCCAACATAAAGCCTCACTGATCCGAGATGGTGTAGCAATACTAGTCAGTCCACAAAGGTCTATCTGCTTCCTTCCATGCACACTGTTTTAGGTGCTAGTGACACAGCTGTGACCAGAAGAGATGAAATCTCCACCCCCGTGGGGCTTTTATTCTGGTTAGACTGAGGAAAAGAGAAAATAAAGCAAGAAAACATAAATAACATGATTTTATGTGGTCATGTGACAGATATAGGGAAGGGTGCAGCTACTTAGATTGGGTGATTAGGAAAGGCCTCTTTAATGGAGTGACATTTAAGTTGAGATTTGAATGATACGAAAGAGGCATCTATGTGGCAATCTGGAGGAAATTGTTTCAAGCAGAAGGAACAGCAAGTGCAAGGGCCTTGACGCAGGAGTGAGACATGCTTGCTTCCATCCTAGTAGTTTAGAGGGCAGGCTCTGGATTCAATCCACCTGGGACTGTTACTGGCTCTGTGATCCTAGGAAAATCATTTAACTTCTCTGTGCTTAAGTTTTCTTATCTTTAAAATAGGTGTATAATAGAACAAGAATCATAAGTAGTTATGGGGCTTAAATTATATAACACATGTAAAGTGCTTAGCACAGTGCCTGGCACACAGTACATAATCAAAACGTGTCACCTATTATTACTATTATTATTGATACCACTGATGGGTACTACTTGTGAAGGGGATGAGTAAACACAGAGACATGCCATTAAGCTGCACATGGAAGAAAATACCTAGAGGCTGGTGTAATCCATTATGCACTGTCTACCTTTCCCCTGGGCCCTCAGCCTTTCTTGGCTAGAAGTCTCCAAAGTGGTTATCTCTTGGAAAGTTCAGGATTTTCCCTTTATAAGAAAATGATATAATTAACCAGTGCTTCATGTGCCCCCTCAGTCCTGGATCACATAGAACACTGCCCATCGTGAGGTGTTTTCTGACAGTGAGTAGGGAATCTTCCCTTTTACTGAAGTTCCTCTATTCCATTCACCCTGGACTCCAGAGCTCAGGTTACTGCTCACTTCATCGATTTTATCTTAGAGGCCAAGAATAGACACCAACTTGCTGCAGTTGTCCATTCACTCCCCTTGATGAAACTTCAGGTTTCTTTCTAACTTTGAAAAATGAAGCGTTCTATCTTTACTTGGATGCCAATGAGCTCAACATGATCACCACTATGTGTTCATGCTGATTTCTAATATCTGGGACAAGCTCTGTGAGGCACGATTATGAAATTGGACATCTGAGAACCTACGATTGTGTTCATTTTCTGGAAAGTGTTAAGTGGAAGTTGTGCCTCAGCTAAGGTAAATTTGCTGTAATAATATTTGGCCTGAGCAATGTCCTGAATATCTTCTAGTACCTAGTGGAATGGAAGAGAGCATAGAATTTGACAGTGGTTTAACGTAAGTGTTCAGAGTATGGGCTCTATAGTCAGACTACCTTGGTTCAAATCCAAGCTATTCCAATCACTGCCTGTATTACCTTTGCGTAAATACTTATCCTTTCTGTGTCTTAGTTTTCTAATCTACAAAACAGGGATAAAAAGAGGATTAGGTTCATAAGAAGTTCTCAATAAATGTTAGCTAATATCATTTTAATGGTCAACATCTTATGTGACCTCCTGGACAGACAGTCTCTTCTCTATCTGAATGATATCCTATTTTATTTTCTGATCAGCTTTCAAAAACAAAGCAAAACAAAATAATGCAAAAACATGGTCTGGCACGTCCATAACTGCCTGCAATGTCATTATCTTGAGCCCACACTGAGAAGTGTAGATTCCAAAGTTCAGAGGTGAAATTCTTAAACAAATTCTTGTCTGGCCAATATGCCAACCACCCAGAAGTACTACTCCCTTAGGCCAATCAAAGATGTCCATAGATGCCTAAGATTCACTCTGTTAGTCCACTTTGCATTGCTATAAAGGAAATACCTGAGTCTGGGTAATTTATAAAGAAAAGAGAAAAAAAGAGATTTATTTGGCTCACAGTTCTGCAGGCTGTATGAGAATCATGGTGCCATCATCTTCTTCTGGTGAGGGCTTCAGGAAGTTTCCAATCAAGGGGGATGGTGAAGGGGGAGCAGGTATGTCAGAAGCTAGAGAAGAAGAAAGAGAGAGAGGAAGGGGGACCAGGCTCTTTTTAACAACCAGCTCCCGCATAAACTAGTAGAACAAGAACTCACTTATTACCATGAGGAGGGCACCAAGCCATTCATTGAGGGATCTACCCTCACAACCCAAACACCTCCCACTTGGTCCCACTTCCAACATTGAGGATCAAATTTCAACATGAGATTTGGAGGGGACCAACCCTCAAACCATATCATTCACCAAATACTTCTGAGAATTTATCCATCATTTCTCTGCCTTAATGTTGTTAATGATGGACCTTTATTTGAGGGGAATGAGTTCCTCTAATCTCCCATCATAGCCATGGCCATAAAGACACTGTTCACATCTGCTCAGATTCTGGTATATCCAACTAGGCCATATCCTAGCAAAGTTGATTCCTTCAACATCATTGCAGGGGGCCATTCGATGACAGGAGAATCCCAGTATCAGCGCTCATTTCCACTGTGTCTGATTCTTCAGGAAGCTTTTTCTGGACATCATCAATGTATTTGTTTGCAAAAGAAAGCTAATGGCCATGAAAGCTCTCTTAGAAGTATGTTATCACTTCATCAAGGCACAAAGCACATGGTGACAGAATACTCAGATCACTGAAGTCTAGGGCAACTGAGGCACAGTGGATACTTACTGCTGATTTACCTTCTAGGCACACTAAGTAACATGGAATTTTGTGGTTATCAAGACCTAGCTACAACCAGCAGAGGTGGTTCAGCATGGACCACAAAGAGTTGACTATATAGACTGGCACCTCACTGGGTGGTGAGGAATGCCCATGTTATGACATTACTCACTCCAGCTATCTACTGTAGCTCATCCCAAGCCTTAAATACAAGGCCTGTGGAAAAGCCTGCAACTGATATGATACTCTCCAGTACACTGAAAGCTTGGCATCTGTATCCAGGTCAAAGATAAGTCCAGTCAATCCAAAGACCAGTTTCTCCTACTCCTGACACCAAAAAGTTCCTGGGACACCATCACACTCAAGTTCATTTCCAAGCTGGCCTTTTTCATAGCCCTAAAATCATTTTGGTGAATATCATAACAAAAAAATTCATATTATATCCTGACTTTGACTTCCATATATAATAGCCATGCATTCATTTGCTCAATAAATATGCATTAAATATCTGTCATTCTAGAACTGTGAAAACGGTATTGGAAAGGAACAACAAGGTCCTTGACCACATGGATGTTATAATATGGGGGTGGGGAGGAATAGTAAATAAATAAGTAAATCTGTAGATGTTGATAAATTCTACGAAGTAATTTAATGGGGTTTTGTTAAAGAAAGTAATTAGTAAGAGTTAACTCTACACAAACTGATCAGGAAAGTGTTCTTTGAGGTAAGACCTAACAATGAAAGGGAACAAGCTATGTCAACAACATTTCAGGCAAAAAGAAGAGCAAGTGCAAAGGTCCAATGGCAGGAAAGGGCTTAGGTTTCAGGAACAAAAAGAAGAGGCTGAAGTATGGTGAGTGAGTTGAAGATATGAAATAAAGATGTAAAGGTAGGCAGAGGCCACCACTACCTTATTATTTTACAAGAGTCTTAGCCTCTGTGGACTTCCCAGCCATCTGGCCCAGCTTCATCCATCTGTGTACCATCCACCTACAGACTGAGTCAAAGAGTTTAATCAGTCCAATGCTAGAAGAATTTCTCTGCTGCTATACCGCCTACCAGCCACATGACTGATCCACCTACTTCACCACGGCAGAAGTTGCCTATGATAACTCATGGTATTCCTGCTTTGGAAACACCTCCTCTCATAGCTGTAGTCTTAGCCTTCACTCCTTTTTTCACTTCTAAAATCAGGGGCATCCTTGTAGCCAGTTTGTAACCTGGGGGAGCTGCAGAATGCTTAGAAAGTCCCCTAGGCCACTTTCTAATGGGCCAAAGACCAGTATAAAGGGTAGATCTGGGGTATTGGTCATGGGGTAAGGAAAGGACAATTGAAAACTTAATATGGAAGATTATGTCTGAGTTGCCTCTGGGCATATGTGCACCATGGAAGCTCAGGCATCCCTGCTTGGGAACTTTCAAGATATCTTTCATCAACCCTGTAGGTTTCCAACACCAACATCTTTCCTATTCCATACTCTTTGGTAAGCATCCATCCTGTTCTATACATGTTCCCTACTACACCTGATCTAACAGGATCTTGTCTTCCATTCTGATCCAGATGATTTAGAACGAAGACCATTAGTGTGTTATAGAGAGAAGAGGTATGGGGCTCATGTTGATAGTATGGTGAGATCTATACCTGGCCTGTTGGTATGGTAACAGCCAAAGGACTGGCCTTGGTAATCTGGGTCTCACCTCTGGTTAACAACAGGCCAGAATTCATAAGGCAAATGCAGGAAAATTCACCATCTGTTAGAAGGAGTCTAGAAGGGAATAATGCCTACTCTGCTGTTGTCTATTTTAATGCTTCCAAAGGAACCATGACAGTGGTCAAGGGACCTGGATGAAAAGCCACTGAAGTCACCTGCATTCTAGCATAATTGTTACTTCAAGCCTTAGGCCCCCCTACCAGGGTACACAACTTCTCTTGCTAATCTCATTCTGTTCCCATCTTTCTTAAATTCATATTTTCATTCTCCCTCTTGGTTTATATCTGTGTGGATTAGCAACTTGATTTTGGACTGTTTTCATGGCTCTGACTTGACATACCCTTAGGAAAATTCTTCAAGTAACCTCCCCTGGACTCCACTTAGTGCAATAATAATATTATAACAATGAAAAAGAAGAAAAGTAAGAGGAGAAGGAGAGAAGTCAATATTTATTGAGCTATTACTAAGTATCAGGCATTGTGCTATGCATTTTATGTTTTTAATTTTATTTATTCTTTGAAGAACTCTATAAAATACTTACTATTATTATCCCCATTTGATAGCTGAGAAATGTGAGGTTCACTAAGGTCAAGTTACTTGCCAAAATTATACTGGTAGACAGAGACATAGAACTAGGATTCCAGCCCAGATTCATTTGACTCCAGACCCCATGCCCTTAGCCATACTCTATCCTTGCCACATGCCTGGCCAGGCCTGTGGCAGAAAAGAGGAGTCAGACACATGATAGCCAACTTTAATATTGCACCTCCTCCAAGTGTGGCCAGCACGATCATACCCAAGACTATGGGCACTGCATACAAGGCTGCTACTGAGTCCCTCAGTGAAGGAAAATTCTTCTAAATTTGCCTCCCTCCTACCTCTGCAAACCTCCTGTCTTGCCCCTTTTCTGGTTACCTTTGTGTTTAGGGTTTAAGCTTTTATCCAGACCCATTCATGTTTAGTAACCTAGTAGCACTGAAGATTAATACTCCCAATTACTGGAGGAAGGCTAAATCTCAAAAAAAACAGAGGTGAGAAGCATTCTTGCCCCAACATCTAGCCTAGGTATGTGAGATGACTCTTACACACAGGCTCAAGAGTACCATAATCTGCTTGGCAGAACCCACTGGAACCAAGGACATTGTGTGGTTTCTTACTGGCACCCATTGTGGCTGGAGGGCTGTGCTTGTAATGCGGTTTGTCTGTTCATGTCTTCTGCATGTACCTGGAGCATGGATGCCATACCTACCATCTGTAAATTAATAACCCATACTTCCAGCCACTTTGTGAGGGCGTAGTAATGACAGATACCTCCTGCTGGCCAAGCTCATATAAAGGTGAATTTGACAGAGTACATCAAAAGGCATTTTCCATGGTCAATTTTTATCAAATATGGTTAAACTATTAGTGACACACAAATTAGATCATGCCACTACTCGGCTTAAATCGTTCAATAGCTTACCCTTGTTTACAGGGAAATGTCCAAATGAGTTAGCGTAGCTTCTAAGGCCCTCTATGACAGTGAATTTTACATGTTTTTCACCAGGACCAACAGTGATAACTACATTTTACACACTGTCATCATTTCCCCTGAAGTCCACAACTTTTAGCTACTTTCTCACAAAACCATGTTCTTCCCTTTATGTTCTGCCCTTTTCCTGAGCCCTATCCTACCTGTCAATCCTGGGCCCAAATCCTAAGAAGTAATTTCACTCATGAAAGCAGACCTGCCTATGAAGCCCGGGTACCTATCAAGTACCCATATCCCTCTCTAAGCCAAAGCCCTTGGCCTTCTGTTAAGTATGTGGGAAACTGGTACTATTAATATATAGCTTGATTGTTAAGAACAGAAGTTTTGGGATTAATGAGACCAGAGTTTGAATCCTGGCTCTGCCTCTCATTAGCTGTGTGACACTCTTTCTCTTAATTTCCTTTTGTAAAATGCAGATGATGATAACCATTGTGTCTATCTCATACTGATGCTATGAGAATTATATGAACCAGTTCATATAAATCACTCAGGGTCTTATCAGTAATCTAGCTTGATTCCCTGATCCTTATAAGTAAGGGTGCAGGCTCTGCATTCAGACAGACCTGGGTTCAGATTCCAGCTCTTCCATTTGTTACCTGTGTGACTTTCGACAAACTATTTATCCTCTGAGCCCTTTTCTTTACCCGTGAAATCAAGGTAATAATAGAGTTGTTGAGGGGATTAAACAATGCATAGAAAAGTGCTCAGCATAGATTCTGGCACATAATAAACACTCAATAAATGCTACTTATTAGTACAATTGTAATAAACATTATTATTACTATTATGATGATGACGACGTGTTGAGGGAGTCATCAAGCCTTCTACCTTCATCAAGGAAGACTCAGTGCTCTTTTTTTATTTTTATTTTTTATTGTAGTAAAATACACATAAAAATTTATGATTTTAGCCACTTGAAAGTGTACAATCAGTGGCATTAAGTATACTTACAACGTTGTGCAATCATACCACTATCTAGCTGCATAACATTTTTATCACCCCACATGGAATCTCATACCTATTAAGCAATCACTTGTCATTTCTCCCCCACTCCATCCCCTAGCTAATGCTAATTTCTTTTCTGATTTTCTCATTCTGGATGTTTCATATAAATGGAATCATACAATATGTAATCTTTTGTGACTAGCTCCTTTCACTTAAGAAAGTATTTTAAAGGTTCATCCATGTCGTACCATGGATCAGTACTTCACTCTTTTCTTGACTAAATAATACTACATTGTATGAATGTACCACGATTTATTTATTGTTCATCTGTGGATGGACATTTGTGTTGTTTTCACTTTTTGGCTACTGCGAATAGTGCTTTTATTACCAGCTGTGTACAAGTATTTGTTGGAATACCTGTTTTTAATTCTTTGGGGTATATACCTAGGGGGGAAATTGCTGAGTCATATGGTAATTTCTTGTTTAACTTATCAAGGAACTGACAGACTGTTTTCCACAGTGGTTGTGCCATTTTACATTACCACCGGCAATGAATGAGGGTTCCAATTTTTTCACATCCTCACAAATTTTGTCTTCTGTTTTTGTTGTTGTTGTTGTTTTTGTTGTTGTTGTAGCCACCTAGCAAGTATGAAGTGGTATCTCATTGTGGTTTTGATTTGTATCTCCTTAATAACTAATGCCATTGAACATCTTTTCATGTGCTTGTTGGCCATTTGTATATCTTCTTTGGAAAAATGTCTATTCAAAGCATGTAAATCTTTTATTTAATTGGGTTGTTTGCCTTCCTGTTGTTGCATTGTTAGAGATCATTATATATTCTGGATACAAGAACCTTATCAGATATATGATTTGCAAATATTTTCTCCCATTTTGTGGCATGTACTTTTACTTGTTTACAGTATGCTTTGATGCACAAATTTTTAATTTTGATGAAGTCCAGTTTATCCATTTTTTCTTTCATTGTTTGTGTTTTTTTTTAGGTTTGATAAATTTTTGTTTTGTCAAACAAGGATTTTTAAAAATGAATTATAATTTTATATCAGTGTCATTCATAGAATAAGGACATTTTATTTGCAAAATGTTAAGAACCTAAGTCAAAGTAAGAACAGACATTATCTCTAAATAAAGATTGTTCATTGTTTGTGTTTTTGTTGTCATATCTAAGAAACCATTGCCAAATCCAAGGACATGAAGGATTCATGTCACCTATGTTTTCTTCTAAGGATTTTATGGCTGTAGGTCTTATATGTAGGTCTTTGATCCATTTTGAGTTAATGTTTGTAACATATGGTATAAGGATCCAACTTCATTCTTTTGCATGTGGATAATCAGTTGTCCTAGTACCCTTTGCTGAAGAGACTATTCTTTCCCTATTGAATGATCTTGGCACCTTTATAAAAAATCAATTAATCGTAGATATATGAGTTTCTTTCTGGGCTCTCAATTCTATTCCATTGATCCATATGTCTATCCTATGCCAGTAATACACTGTTTTGATTACTGTAACTTTGTAATAACTTTTGAAATCAGAAAGTGCAAATCTCCAACTTTGTTCTTTTTTTTCAATATTTTTGGGATCTTTGGAGTCTCTTACATTCCATATAAATTTGAGGATCAGATTTTACATTTATGCAAAAAATAAGACTATTGGGATTTTGATAGGGACTGCACTGAATCTGTATATCACCTTGGGGAGTATTGCCATCTAACAATATTGTCTTCCAGTACATTAACACAGAATGTCTTTCATTTATTTAGATCTTCTTTAATTTCTTTTAAAAATATTTTGTAGTTTTCAATGTACAAGTCTTGCTCTTGGTTAAATTATTCCTAAGTATTTTATCCTTTTTGATGCTGTCATAAATGGAATTGTTTTCTTAACTTCCTTTCAGGTTGTTCATTGCCAGTATATAGAAATTCATTACTCTCTTGAAGAAAAATATCTCAAAGCTCTGCCTCTTCCAGTACTACCTTAATTCCAAAATTGCCACCTATAATCTCAATTGTATTAGGAAAGTTGACAAGTGGAAAATAGCCTACAAAAATCTCCTAGCTAATCTGAATATACTACTATGCCCTTTGGCCTTTGTAATATCCAGTTAATAAATAACCATTAACAAATAACCAGTATTGTACACCACTACCTGGACAGAGGTTTATTGTCTAGCTGGAGGAAATTCTTAGCTATTCACCCTTTGAACCAACTATGAGAGGTATTTATTTAAAAGCCCTGAAGTCTAATTCCTGAGCCAAGGTTTATTCAGCCAAAGTGCTTCCATGATGTTAGGGGTCAAGTGACATATGTCAGCCTTGCTAGATATTTACTCACCTAAGACAATCTAAGCCATCTCGTCACTCCTTGGGATTTCTTGGGTATTATCAAAGGTTCAATCCTTACTTCTCCAGCATGACTGCCTGGCTAACTAAACTCATTACTCAAGACAGGGATTTATCTGTATCCTGACCCTTTGTATTGACCTGCCACCATTCTTTCATTATCTGACCCTAGACAGACAAAATCAATACCTTTCACATTGCAATGGGAGCCATCCTGTCACAGAAGAACTTAGCAGCCTCCACATCTATACTTATTTCTCTAGGAAGCTTTTTCTGGAATCAGTGCTGCTTGATCACCAAGGCTACTTGGTATTGGTCTGCTCTCAGACCTCCGCAGGCTGGGCATAAAAGATGGAGACATAAAATCACCCTGCCCCAGATAAGTCATTCTATTTTTTTTTTTAGCCCATACTCACAATCATCAGCTGAACCCCCAAGCTGTTCTTTGTTTTGGTGGAGTGCTACTCCATTTCTATGAGTTCACAGCCTAATTCTGGTAAACCGATGACAACATGTGGCATATAAACCATATTTTAGAGCAGGATTTATCAACTGTGGCACTATTAACATTTGGACCAGAACATTTTTAGTTATGGGGACCTGTCTTATGCATTATAGGATGTATACCAGCATCCCTGGCCTTTACCCACTAGATGCCAGTAACAACTCCCCCTCATCCGTGACAACCAAAAATTCTCCCAGGCATTCCAAAATGTGCCCTGAGGGGCAAGCTCACCCCTGGTTTAGAACCACTATATTAGAGGAGTCCCTCTTCTGTTACATCTCATATCAAAACACAACTCATTCATTTACCTCAGCGCAACAGAGCTGCACTCAAATCACTGCAGTCCATCTCCCAAATCACCCTCTTTCTCTGCAGTCAGAGTTTTTACTGCTACTCTTCCACACTCACTAGAACCATATGATCCTTGTAAGAACTAGGGGTTGCCTTGTAAATCATTCATAAAAGGAGGATACCAATTAGTATCAAACCACCAGGAAGGACATCTGAATGGATCATAACAATAGTCCTCTTCCAGTCCCTACTCTCTATCCCATTTATTCTAGAATCTGGAAGTTTACTGTCAGGGACTTTTAAGTGGCAGAAGTTGTCAATTCCAAGATCTTCTGGCTCAAGCAGACCTCTTCTGTACATATGCAACCATTCTTGCCTTACTGCTAGCATTGCAACGAGAGCTCAATAACCTGAGTTAAGAAATGTGAGTTTATTATGCAAGTCATACTGAGTTCAAGAAAAGCTCTAGGAATTGTCACTCAGGAAGTGGTAAAGGCCCCAGAAACAATCAAAGAACTTGAATGACACCCTTGGGGTTGTGCAGTGCACAGCATGCCGTAACAGTTGGCAGAGGCACATTCCAGTCTCCGGAATCCTCCTAGACACTTTAGAACCTTCCCCTAAGCAAATACCCAAGGAAAGATGGCTCATTCCACCTGGAGCAGGAGCCTGTAAAGAAGAAGTGGTGCTCTTTACACATCAGTCCTTTTAACTGACCCTAGTGTGCTTGTGCCAGAGGCCCTGGCAAGTATCTCAAGGTAAGCCAATTGCACCAGACTTTAGCCTGTCTTTCACCTCCATCCAATGTCACACAACAGCATCCCTGGTCCTACTTACATCTCCTATCTCATCTAGTGCCACTCTCACCTTTTGGTCATCATATTCCAGCCACAGGGTCTCCCTTCTGTTCTTGAACATACCAAGCTCTTTTCTTGCCACTAGGCCTTTTCACTTGCTGTCCTCTGCCCAAGATGCTCTTTCCCCACACACTTCTCTTCTAACTCATATTCATCTGAAGGTCCCATCTTTAAACTTCCTCAGAGAACCTATCCCTAACCCTACAGCTTAAATCACTATTCCCTCCTGTACCGCTCCACCACTATTCTCTCTCATGGCACCCTATACGTTTCCCTGCAGCACTTGTCACACTCATTCAGGTTTGTTTTGTTTCTTTATTGTCTCTTTCACTAGACTGAACTCCATGAAGGCAGAGACACTGTTAATTTTGCTCACCATTGTATTGTATCCTCAGTGCCTAGCATAGTCCCTGACATGTGATAGGCACTCCAAAAATATTTGTCAAATAAATGAATGTGTACAAGTTGAAGTTTCTTCCTGGTGAGACAGAATAAATTAGCTTGAACATTTCATGTTGAAAAGATCAGCTGTCAATGTGCACTTAATTTGATTCCAGCACCTTTTCCATGACTAATTTGATCTAAGATGGTTAAACTTTTTGATGAAACACAAATTGGATCATGTCATTACCTTGCTGAAAATCCCCAAATAGCTTGCCATGGCCTACAGGAAAATGTCCAGAAGTATTAGCAGGGCTGAAAAAGACCCCTGTGACAGTGGATTTTAAAGGTTTTGTTTTCTTTTATTTTGTTTTTACTGTGACTTATAGTACAAAATCCATTTTACTTTGCAACTCAGTACTCACCTGTAGAAATATGTATGTAAATAGCCAAAACAAAAGTTTCACAAAAGAATCCTTACCTTTACCATACATAATGTGTTACATTTTCTATTTTATTATAGTCCATATTATTTCACAAAATGTTGGTCATGACTCACCGAATTGATTTCATAACATCATAATGGGTTCCAAGCTGCAGTTTGAAAACCACTGCTCTGTGATTTGGCCTCCATTTCCAGCCCCTCCAACGGTGCTGAACTTTTTACAGTTCCCCTCATGGGCCATCCATCTCACCTTTATTCATATTGCTCCCACCACCTGTATGACACTTGTTTTTCAAGACTTAGTTCAACATTCAATGAAGCTGCCTAGCCTCCCGAAGAAGTGATCACTCCTTCCTCTGGACATGTTCCACCCTGCCTGTCAGCACCCTATAATAGCATCTATTATCAGAGTCCTTACCACAGTGTGCTATATGTGGTTACTTGTCTAGTTCTTCTTCAGCATCAGATAGGGGTAACAATGTATCGGGCATCAGAAGATTCTTAGTCTCTTCCTGCCTAGCAAAGACATTCAGTAGCTATTCAGTAGCTCTTGGAGGTTATTAGGTGCCCTCATTCTGACTCCCAGTTTTCAATCCTCTCTATGCTGTTAATGAATCACTCATGAAAAGGACAGACTTAGTTTGAGTTCTAGTGGAAAACCTTAATGCTTTCCCACAGACTGCTGAAATGGAAGATGGGTCCTATAATTTTTCTTCCATGTTATATGTTTACCATTGGGCATGGTATTCTTCCCCAGATGGGTAGGAGCTGGAAAGGGAATGTGACAGACCTTGATGGTGGTGCCCTAGGGGCCTGGGATGGATGTTATAGTTGGTTCAAAGTGTGCCAGATCAGTACCATTTCTGACTTTGGACACTCTTTGTTGGTTTTAGTTCTGTTCTTTCTCTTTGTAAATGAAGTTTGTAATTGGTTTCCTTGGCTTGACCTGTATTTCATATTTTGAACTCTCTGCTTTGGCTCTTTATGTTCCTGGCTATCGCAGGGTGAAGAAAAGAGGTGTCCTCTGCTCCTCATGATTCCAGCCCTACACTGGCTCACTTGCCTAACATTCCTAGGCTGGGCCTACCCCACCCCCCTGAGAGAGGAAGTTCACTGATATAAAAATGGCTAAGACTTAGACCCTGTCTTCAAGAAGCACACAGTTTATAGACCATATTGGGCAGCTAGAACTTTCCTTAATTCAACATCTCCACTTTTGATGGGTCTCGCTTAGCTGGAAACCCTGTCACTCATGGGTTTTGGAATTATGCATCTTTAGCCAGAACTGCATTTTATTGGAAATTGTGCCCACAAATCACCCAACGTGGCCACAGAGTCCACCTAGCCATTCAGAAGTGCAGTTCCCCAGAGATCTCCTGGGAATAGAGATGGGTAAGCTCCCACTTCCCTCTGTCTGGAGCCTACATCCTAAGATATTAGACCCATCCTTTCTAAGGCAGTATAGCACCCTGGAAACCACTGACCTATAGTCTCAGAATTTTTGAAGGAAACCTATTGAATGAGACTCTCTATCTCCCCTCCCGCAATCCTAGTATTTATTATGGAAAAAAAGACAATAAAATTGAGGATGTGCTGAAATGCTTAGAATATCAAAGCAGTGATAACAAAAGATCATCAACTTTTCGCTCAGGCCTAGAGTTTCAGAACACCTCAGGGCTCTGAATATTCATAATCCTCAACCTGGGGGGAACACACGATCCTTTCTAAATCAGGGAGGAAATGAATGAAAGGCAGACTTATAGACCTTCTTAGGATTAAGCTATTTAATGATTTCCTTTAGAATATTCAATGCCTCAGTGATATAATCCACACCTTATGAATGGCATCATCTATGATGGTGGTCCCCAATCCCTGGGCCATGGACTGGTAGCAGTCCATGACCTGTTAGGAACTGGGCCACAAAGCAGGAGGTGAGCAGTGGGTGAATGAGCAAAGCTCCATCTGTATTTATGGCTGCTCGCCATACCCCCACCCCAGTCCGTGGAAAAACTGTCTTCCATGGAACCAGTCCCTGGTGCCAAAAAGGTTGGGGACTGCTGCTCTATAAGACTGAAACTGATTTGTTTCTTTAAGGACATACTGACATACTCCCAAGATCTGGTCTCCTATGAGTCCCCGGGTTAGGCAGGTCTGAAGTGACTACATAAGGACCACTACATATATGGGAAACAATTTGGCATAATTACATACACACCATAGACAAATACTATCTGTATGCTGTTGACTCTCAAATTTGTATCTCCAGTCTGGACCTTTCCTATGAACTCCAG
Source organism: Avahi laniger (assembly GCA_963575035.1). Classification (NCBI taxonomy): domain Eukaryota; kingdom Metazoa; phylum Chordata; class Mammalia; order Primates; family Indriidae; genus Avahi; species Avahi laniger. The sequence goes on along the minus strand of CAUYSK010055518.1, from coordinate 6,755 downwards.
ACTCATAACTCTGACTGCCTACTCAACTCTTTACTTGGATGTCTAATAAGCACCTCAAATTTAAAATGTCCAAAAATGAATTCCATTTCTACCCCAAAAATCTTGTCCTCCAATAGACTTCTCAATATCAGTTAATGACAAATTCACCTTTAAAGTTGCTCACCTAAAAAAAACTTGGACTCATCTTTGGTTTCTCTTTTTCACCCCACATCCAGCATGTCAACAAATCCTGCCTACTTTTGCCTTCAAAATATATCTAGGACCCAACTGCTTCTCTCTACTGATACTGTTTCTGCCATGATCCAAGACTCCATCATATTTTTTAACATTCAACTCTATTGAAATATAATCTAAATACCATACTATCCACCCATTTAAAGTGTACATTTTATGGTTTTTAGTATATTCATAGAATTAGAAAACCATCACCAAAATCAATTTTAGAACATTTTATCACCTCCAAAAGAAACCCTGTATCCTTTGTTATTTTTTATTGGTATATTATAGTTGTACATGTTTTGGGGACACATGTGATATTTTGATACATGTATACAATGTGTAATGACCAAATCAGGGTAATAGGGATATTTGTAACCTCACACATATACCTTTTCTTTGTGTTGGGAGCATTATAATTCTTCTCTTTTAGCTATTTTAAAATATATAATAAATTATTGCTCACCGTAATTTCCCTACTGTGCTATCAAATATTAGAACTTATTCCTTCTATCTAACTGTATTTTTGTACTCATTAACCAACTTCTTTTCATCCTCCCCTCCCCACTTCCCTTCGTAGCCTCTGATAACCACCATTCTACTTTCTACCTCCATGAGAACCATTTTTTTAGCTTCCATGTATGAGTGAGAACATGCAAAATTTGTCTTTCTGTGCCTGGCTTATTTCACTTCATATAATGATCTTCAGTTCCATCCATTTTGCTGCAAATTACAGGATTTCATTCTTTTTTAATGGCTGAATAATATTCCATTTTGTATATATACCCTATTTCCTTTATTGATTCATTGATGGACACTTAGATTGATTCCATATCTTTGCTATTATGAACAGTGCTGCAATAAACAGGAGCGCAGATATCTCTTCAATATACTGCTTTTGTTTCTTTTGGATATATGCCTAGAAGTGGGATTGCTGGATCAAATGACAGTTCTATTTTTTGTTTTTTGAGGAATTTCCATATTGCTTTCTATAATAACTGTGCTGCTTTACACTCTCGCCAACAGTGTATGAACGTTTCCCTTTCTCCACATCCTTTCTAGCATTTTTTTTTATTTCAGCATATTATGGGAGTACAGATGTTTAGGTTACGTATGTTGTCCTTGCCCTCCACTTTCCCCCCTAAGTCCGAGTTTCAAATATGTCCATCCTTCGGGTGGTTTTTTTTTTTTTTTTTGTCTTTTTGATTATTCCAACTGGGATGAGGTGATATCTCATTGTGGTTTTGATTTGCATTTCCTTGATGATTAGTGATGTTGAGCATTTTTTCATATACTTTTGGTCATTTGTATATCATTGAGAAATGTCTATTGAGATCTCTTGCCCATTTTTTAACCAGATTATTTGTTTTTTTTTTCTCTTTCTTTTTTTTCGCTATTGAATTGACTGAGTTCCTTATATATTAATCCTTTGTCAGATGTATAGTATGCACATATTTTCTCTCATTCTGTAGGTTGTCTCTTCACTTTGTTCATTGTTTTCCTTGCTGTGCAGAAGCTTTTTAGCTTGATGCAATCCCATTTGTCTATTTTTGCTTTTGTTGCCTGTGATTTTTGAGATCTTATCCAAAAAGATCTTTGTCCAGAACAATGTCCTGTAGCATTTCACCAATATTTTCTTTTAGTAGTTTCATAGTTTCGGGTCTTATATTTAAGTCTTTAATCCATTTTGAATTTATTTTTTATATATGGTGAGAGATGGAGATCTAATTTCATTCTTCCACATACGGATATCTACTTTTCCCAGCACCATTTATTAAATAAGTTGTCCCTTCCCCAATGTATGTTCTTGGCATCTTTGTCAAAAATAAGTTGGCTGTGAGTGTATGGATTTATTTCTGGGTTCTCTATTCTGTTACATTCAGTTGTGTGTCTATTTTTATGCCAGTACCATGCTGCTTTAGTTACTATAGCATTATAGTATAATTTGCAATCAGGTAGCGCTTTGTCTCCAGCTTTGTTTTTTTTGCTCAGGATTATTTTGACTGTTCAGGGTGTTTTTTGGTTCCATATGAATTTCAGGATCATTTTTTTCTATTTCTGTGAAGAATGTCAGTGCTATTTTGATAGGGATTGCATTGAATATGTAGGTAACTTTGGGTAGTATAGACACTTCAACAATATTAATTCTTCCAATTCATGATCATGGGATTTTTTTCCATTTGACTGTGTCCTTTTCAAATTCTTTCATCAGTGTTTTATAGTTTTTTTCCTTGCAGAGACCTTTTAGTTCTTTAAATCCTATATCCTTTAGCTGTCACCCATCTGTTTGCCTATTCCCCCCACTCCTGCAGCCTTAAACAACCACCAATCTACTTTTCATCTCTTATAGATTTGTTTCTTCTGGACATTTCATATAAATGGAGTTATATACTATGTGGTCTTCTGTGACTAGCTTCTTTCATTTAGCAAAATGTTTTTAAGATTCATCCATGTTGTAGCACGGATCAATATTTCACTCCTTTTTATGGCCAAATAATATTGCATTATGTGTATGTGTATCACATTTTGTTTATACATTCCTCATTTGATGGACATTGGGTTTGTTTCCATTGTTTGAATAGTCTAAATAATGCTGTTATGAACATTCATTTATAGGTTTTTGTGTGGACATAAATTTTCCTTTTTCTTGGGTATATGCCTAGGAGTAGAAGTGCTGGGTCATATGGTAACTCAAAGTTTAACCTTTTGAGGAACTTCCAGACTGTTTTTTATTTCCATCATCTTTCACCTTAATTATTAATATTTCAATAGCTTCCTGTTTTCCCTACTTCTACCTATGCTCTCTTTCGGTTTATTCTTACAAACTAGCCAGGGTAATGCTGTTATAACCTAAGTCAGATGTCATGCTTCAGCCTCATGTAGAGTAAAAGAAAAAGTCTTAGAAGCTTTATACGATCTGGTCCCTGAATACATCTCTGACTTTGTCTCCCATTACCCTCCTCTGCATTTGCTCTGTTGCAGTCACGAAAGCCACTTCCCTGTTCCTCTACTATACTAGGTACACTGCCACCTCAGAGTTTTTGCACTTGCTGTCTCCCCTGCATTGAATACTTTTCTCTCAGATATCTGCACGGTTGCTCCATTGCTTCTTTCCGGGTGTTACTCAAATGTCACCTGCTCAGTGAGATCTTTCCTGGTCACATTATGTTTACTCCTTTCCCTCTAAACACATTATATTGACCCTTCTCTGCTTTATTTATTTTTTTGCCTTTGGCACTTACAATTATCTTATATGCTGTGCAGTATTACAAGATACTTTACTTATTTATCTAGTTTACTACCTGTCTTCTGCATTAGAGTGAATGGTCTCTGAGAGCAGAGATTTTTATCTGTCTTACTCCTGTTCACTACTGCATACCAAATATTTAGACCATGTCTGTCCCATAGTATTGGTTCAATAAATACTTGAATGAATAAATGAATGACTGATCAGGTGAATGAATGAATAGTTAAAAGCATGAGCTTTGGAGTCAGACAAACCTGGTTTCAAATCTCAGCTCTGTCACTTACTAACAGTGTGACCTTGGGCAAGCTTCCCTGAGCTTCAATTTCTGGCATGACTCACAGGGCTGACGTAAGAATTTTAAAGAGATAAACTAGTAAAGCCTTCGGTATAGTTCTTGGCAGATAGAAAGTATAAGTGACACATAAAAGTAATAATTATAAAATATATTCTAAAATGTGAAAACATGGGATGAATTCCTAAGTCAGGTCCTAGCTGAGGCTGTACATGGCATCCTCAAATGCAAAGTAGCAAGATTCCTCAATCAGAAAGGGATAACAGAGATTCCTGGCGGTTATGGGATATCTCATGAGGATCTTGTCCATTTTCCCTGTTTCAACACTCCTCAGAATGGTCTCTTTATGAAAAGATAAGGCTTCCTCTGACTCTACCTATGTTTGAGGCTTATTCACCTCCACCCAGTCCTTGCACACCCTGACCTGGCTCGCTCATAATTCATGTAGACAAGCACCTCCACTATTGCCATAGTGACCATCCTGTCACAAAAGAATCCCTGAAAGGGACTCTCCCAGAAAATTAAGTGAGCCTAAGCTTGCTGAAATCTCATCAGCAGGTGGCACTAACTGAGTTCTGTATCCAGAAGCAATCAGTGGGGACTCAGAACCATTACGATATGGCATCCAAGGGATGGGATGTAGGAGTAGTGATATGTTAGCACAGTGGCACTCAAACTTGATCCTGAATCAGAATCAAATGGAAGTCTTACAAAAATACAAATTGTCTGGCCCTACCTCGAGAATTTCTGTTTTAGTAGATCTGGGATGCCACCCAGGAATTTGCATTTCTAACATGTTCCCAGGTGATGCTGATGCTGCTGGGGAGTTGGGGGTGCACACTTTGAGAACCACTACTGTAGTACAACCACATGAACATCCCTAAACCTTAGCATATGATTCAGTAGCTCTGGGGCCCAGCCCAGGAATCTCCATTTTAAGCAAGTCTTCTAGGCAATTCTGATATAGAAGTTCTATGAACCAAGCATACTTTGTGATGCCTGGTATATATGCCTAGGCCCTATGTCTGAAGACACTGGTTGAGTATGTTCTGGGGTGGCAGTTGAGAATCCACGTGTTTAACAAGCCCCTAAGTGATTCTGATGCACATTAAAGTTTGAAAGCCATTGTATTTTCCTGTCATCAGTTAGCTAGACTGATGAAACAGCTCTTACAAATAGCCCTTTGTCAGGCACAGCTGGGAGATGTAAAGGGAAAAAGGGACATCTACATCAGCTAGTGAGAACTTGCATAGAAAAGGCCTTTGAAAATAAGGATCACCGTGCAGGTAGGGGAAAGGGGAGGGTGCTAGAGAGGGCAGTTAAGTAGATGCAAGGCCCAAGCAAGGTTTGCAAGGGTGGTTGGCTTTTGGTGGCTTGGGCAACAACCACTCTGATAGCAGTATATGCAGGAATACCCTGACTGATCCTTCAAGACCCTGCTCAGAATCCTCTGCTTCCTGATAGTGATCTGGGTGGCTTCCCTAGGGCCAACTCAAAATTGTCCTTTGGACAACCTAACAGAAAATTCTAAGATGGCAAGGAGGAACCTCAGAGATCATGTACCTAATCTTCCCCTCATGGCATTATAAATGTCCACATTGAGTCCCAGAGACAGTAACAGACTTGGGAAATAATAAAAGCCCATACCAGTGCCAGAGAAGGGATCCTGCATATAATTTTTTGTAGATACAGGGTCTCACAATGTTGCCCAGGCTGGTCTCAAACTCCTGGCCTTAAGCAATACTCCTGCCTCAGTCTCCCAAAGTGCTGGGATTACAGGCATGAGCCACTGCACCCAGTCGCTGCACATAATTTAATAACAGCAGCTAGAAACTGGTGCTAGGCATGTTATGTATATTATCCCATGTGATAATCACCACAATCCCATTAACTAAGAACCACTATTATTCCTCTTTACATCTCCCCCTGAACTAACTGGGAGACCTAGAGAGGCTTTTGCACCTGAGCATATTATGAGCTTGAATAGAGGTCATTACAAAGGCAGTGAGCCAGATAAAGCAATAGCCTAGTAAACAATATCAGCCCCCTGATTGGTCAGAACAGTAAATTCCAACCACCTAGCAACCATCTTTGGGGAGGAGAATTGGCAGTTATTTCATGACAGGGGGCTGGGGAGGAAAGGAGATAAAATGGCTGCCCATCAGATAACTGCACGTGTGCAGTGAAGGGGAGAAGGGGCCAGTTACACACAGAGAAGAGGCCCCTCCTCTGCCCGCAGGCAGGGAAAAGGCAGCTGTGCAATTGGGACAGGTTGTATAACAGGGGATCCTGGAGTCCAAGCAGCAAGTTGGCAGGACAGTGACACATGTCAGGAGTGGAGGCTTTGACACAGCTAAGGAATGGCTGGAATTGGGTTTGAGCTCAGGTCTGTCTGAAGCAAAAGACTGCTCTTAATTTTACATCAATGGGTCTCACAATTTAGGGTGTCTTAGAATAATCTGGGGAGGTAGATATAAATACAGGTCCCTGGGCCCAACCCACAGAAATTCTGATCTAGTGGGTCCTGGGTAGGGTCCAGGGATCTGTCTTTTTAAACAGCCCCTCCAGGAGATTCTGGTCCACTGGCCATAATTTGAGATACACTATCATGGACGTTCCATTAGGTCATTAAATATGAAATGTCCAATTTCGACTCAAAAGTGTAGTTTATTATATGTAAACAACAATCAGTACAATTAATCAAAATATATGCTTAAACTATTGACACAGTTTTGCCATCTTAATAGTAGCTTGTTTATGCCAGCAGTGAAGAAGTCTGAAGAGCGAGTGGCAATGAAATCGCCAAAGGCATTTTCGACAGCTTGTTGAGAATTGAATATTTTTCCTTGCAAGAAGTGGTCCAAAGCCTGGAAGAAGTGGTAGTCAGTTGGTGCAAGGTCTGGTGAATATGGTGGATGACAGAGAGTTTCCAAGTCCATCTTCTGTAGTTTGGGCAGCATAGTTTGTGCAACATGTGGTTGAACATTATCTTGCAAGAGG
>CAUYSK010055515.1:0-28138 GCA_963575035.1 Avahi laniger | reverse complement strand
CTTGGTGGCCCCCCAGAAGAAAAGGTATGAACTCTAAGCATTCATTAGCTGCTACTCTCCTTTGTTAATAAATGACAGATAACATATCTTCTTATGCGCTGTTCTTTTTCTTTAAATACGTATATTAAATGCCAATAATGTAAAGAGATTACTCAGAGAAGGGTGAAGATACCATATATTTTATCAACAGTATATTGACCACTGATGCTTATGTTGCTACCTTTATAAATAATACAGTCATGGCACTTTAGGAAAAATATTCTAAGGCTAATTTTTTGAAAACTTTCTCTTATTATTTTATTATTCTGATAGAAGACCCATGACTGGTCTCAATTTTAAACACTAAAGATTTTTAATGATGGTTATTGTTTTAAATTGACACTTGGCCAGACACAGTGGCTGATGCCTATAATCCTAGCCCTTTGGGAGGCCAAAGGGGGAGGATCGCTTGAGGCCAGGAGTTTAAGACCAGTCTGGGCAACATAGTGAAACCATTGCTAGAAAAAAAATTTTTAAAAATTAGCCAGGTGTGGTGGCTTGTGTGTATACTTCCAGCTACTTGGGAGGCTCAGCCAGAAGGATCACTTGAGCCCTACAATTTGAGGTTGCAATGAACTATGATCACACCACTGTACTCTAGCTTGGGCAACAGAGGGAGACTCTGGTCTTTAAAATAAAATAAAATAAATAAAATAAAATAAAATAATAAAATAAAAAAATAAAGTAAAATAAAATAAAAAAATAAATAAATAGGCAGACACTAGATGGCGCTAAGAGATCGTTGTTACTATGCAAGCCCTGAACAAACATAAATGCTAACCGTAAGGATTTTGTCACTTTGTGCCAATTTACATATCAAATCCAAAGTATATAAATAAAATACGCTAGCGTTTCTCCTCTTCCCACCAAAAAGAAGCTGTTCATCACTGGAAACAATGATAAAAAGTACATTAGTGGGCCAGGCGCGGTGGCTCACGCCTGTAATCCTAGCACTCTAGGAGGCCGAGGCGGGCGGATTGTTTGAGCTCAGGAGTTCAAAACCAGCCTGAGCAAGAGTGAGACCCCGTCTCTACTAAAAATTAGAAAGAAATTAATTGGACAACTAAAAATATATAGAAAAAATTAGCCGGGCATGGTGGCACATGCCTGTAGTCCCAGCTACTTGGGAGGCTGAGGCAAGAGGATCGCTTGAGCCCAGGAGTTTGAGGTTGCTGTGAGCTAGGCTGATGCCAGGGCACTCACTCTAGTCCGGGCAAAAGAGTGAGACTCTGTCTCAAAAAAAAAAAAAAAGAAAGAAAAAAAGTACATCAGTGAAAATAGCACATATTGTTATAAATTCACAAAACGGATTAAAGTTTAAACATTTCCCTGGGCATCTGATTCCCTAATGATGGTGTTGTAGTTGTTCCAACCAGTGAAGGCCACATGATGTGTCCTTCGTTAAATTAGCAGAATATAGTTGCATGGTCTCTCCCAACTGTGCTTTAAGGGTTTGTGAGTGAATTAGGAGTAATCTGCAACTAGAGAATGGCTAGATAATGTTGGTGTTGATGGGAGAACTTTGGTGAACAGTTGTAAAATTATGTGGGATGCAGGATTTACTACAACAACAATCAGTTGTTTAGAAGTAATATAAAAGAATCCTCTATACCTGGTATGTAGTGTACCATTACTTCTTGAAAATGAAGGGTTCATGGCGTGAACTGTTTCATTTTGATACTTCAAATAAAATACATGTGCAATTTTCCTTTCTTTGGAGAACCAGCTGTGTTAAAGTAAAAAAGCTCAGGATAATGGACACAGACCAAAACCTGAGTTGAAAATTCATCTTAGTGATCATAAGGATACAGTCCTAGTAGCTACAGGAGAAAATAGAGCTAGTAAAAAAGAAAGAAAAAAGACAATCTTCTACTTTAAAAGGAGATTCAAAGAATAAACAATGGGCCAGGCTCGGTGGCTCATGTTTATAATCCTAGCACTCTGGGAGGCCAAGGTGGGAGCGTCACTTGAGGCCAGGAGTTTGAGACCAGCCTAAGCAAGAGCAAGACCCCATCTCTACAAAAAATACAAAAATTAGCTGGGTGTGGTGGCATGTGCCTGTAGTCCCAGCTACTCAGAGGCTGAGGCAGGAGGATTGTTTGAGTCCAGGAGTTTGAGGTTGCAGTGAGCTATGATGATGCCACTGTACTCTAGCCCAGGCAACAGAGCAACACCCTGTCTCAAAAAAAAAAAAAAAAAGAATAAATAATGTTTTACATCAGATTTGGGGGGAACTCAGCAATTTTTAAACCACAAAGTTTTTCTTTGTAGCTATAGATAATAGATACCAATGGTCAAGTATTCAATTAATTCTAACAGAATATCTTGACCTTTTTTTCCTTGTCTTTTAAATCTGGAATATAGCAAAAATTTTTAGGTTTGGAAAAGGAAATAAATTATGAAATAACTGAAAAATAAATTCTACCTTTATATAATTTTAATCTGGTTTCAGTATTTTTATTTGCCTCTATTAGTTCTCCATTTGGATTCAGCTGACTCAGTCTTTTCCCCCAGATGTGAGCATTTTCCCTGAACAGTTCTCACATGCTTGCATGACAGGCACAGGAAGCACCTGGACAGGTGGGAAAAGGCCGGCATCTTCAAAGCCAATGGTCTACCTTCAAATGCTGGCTCTGCAAACGCTGGGCATGATGCTGGGGCCACAGTGAAAACATGGCCATGCCATGATGCTGGGGCCAAAGTGAAAACATGGCCATGCCTTCATGGTCTGTGCTCCAGGTGCTTCAGGAATAAGTCTTTTGTTTTGGGATTTTTATGTAACCAACAGGCTATTTTCTATTCCTCTCTTGCCCACAAAAACTGAGTGAGGAGGGCAAAACCTCAAACAAGGACGACCACCAAGTCAAAGCAAACCCACCCTTATATCTCATGAAGATAGAGAGTAGATTGGTGGTTACCAGAGACTGGGAAGGGTAGGGGGTAGGAGGTTGATTAATAGGTACAAAAATATAGTTAGAAGAATTAAGACCTAGCATTTGATGTATCAGTAGGGTAACTACAGTTAACAATAATCTATTGTATATTTCAAAATAGTAGAAGAGAATTATTCAAATATTCCCAGCATAAAGAAAAGTTGCATGCTTAAGGTGATGGATAGCCCAAATGCCTTGATTTGATCATTATACCTTATATGAATATATCAAAATAACACATGTACCCTGAAAACATGTACATACATACATACACAGATATAAGCCCACCCTTACCTTCTGTGCGCAAGCAGCTCTCTTCTCTTGCTTGGCCTTCATCTCTGCCAGCAGTCCACTGCCCATCACCTGCACCCCATACCTTCGCCCACCCTGCGGGCTGCTCTTGCTGTCACTTCGGTCCACCTTCCCCGTTTCTTCCCCTTGACTATCTTCAAAGGAGTCGGGTGTTTTTATCTCCTCTATCCGTTCAGAACTGCCAATGTGCTCGGCTGCCTTTGTGTCTTTCCTGGGAGTGTCCACGGCTTGACTTCTGACTGACCCTTTCGGGGAGGAGGGTTCTTCTGTCATCAAGACTGTTGGTGGCCGCTCTGATTTGGACCGGGATTTGATTAAATTGAGAAAGCCACCACTTTTCCAAGAATCTCGCTTTTTCTTTTCATCTCCTCCTTCGCTAAGCTCGTGGGACTCTGAGCCTCTTGTTGACCATTTCCTGCATTTCAAACCAAAGCACAGATCCTGTGGGTTTTACTGTAAATAAGGTTCAGCAGGACTCAGTCAAAATGTAAATATGGAGATTGCTGCATATACAGTAAACATTCGGAAGCATTTAAGAATGTTGATTTGAGTTATTGCACTTAGGAAGTAAGAAGGAATGTGGAATCTTATCGTATCCACACGTGAGGAAACTGAGGCACACACACATTAAGAATGAGAATCTAAAGGTGTCAGTGGTAGGACTGGGAACAGAGGTGAGTTTTTGAAATATTTAAATGCTCTAGTTAAGGGCCTCTCTGTGTGAGAACCTCCAGCAAAGCTGGCTTCACTTGAGACACACTGGGTGACTACCTTATTTAAGCCCCATAATCACCTGATAATCCTTCCATAATTATTAGATAACATCTGCAATCCCACCCTTAGTCTCAATCCACTTGTTTAAATGTGATATCATTGAAAGAGGCAACAATGTGCAAAGCCAGAGAATGAGCTCTGAGACAAGTTTTGAGAAAGAGGATGCACTGAAACTTGAGAAATGGAAGGAGAGAAAGAGTAAACAAAAGGAGCTAAGTAGGAGGCAGCACAACTGCCTCCCACTCAAGGCTGGCAGACTGAATACCCACGTGGCTTCCTTGAATCTCCATTAAAACAACAGCAAGGAATTAAAAAAAAAAAAAAGCATAAGCCCCACAGGGGAGGAAAGGCAAAAACAATGGAATTTGGAAGCTAAAATACAGGAGCATGAATGAAAATTGACTTAATAGACCTGAGGAAGCTGAAACTTAAGCTGACAGTAGAAAGGCCCAGAAGCAAGTGGATTTGGCTGGCTCCAGGAGGAGCAGCAGGCACTTCTGAAAGTGGAACTGAAGGGGGAGCTTAAGAGAGGAAGACTCTTTTCTCTGTAAAGCCTGTTCACAAAACCATTAGATTCTCTCTCCAAACCACAGAGCCAATGGTGTCCATTCTACCTCAAGCTGAGCTGAGTGTAGGAAATAAAACCAGGGAGGCTCAAGAAAGGCTGCATGGAGGAGAGGGATACCCTCTACCCCCTTTCTCTCACTCTGGATGCCAGAATCAGGAAGGCAGGTTTACACTCTCCAGGCAGATCAAAGTTTCTAAAGCCCAAGAGAAAAGATCTAAAGATTCTGAGAATCAGGGAGACCACCCTCCCCCAACAAAATGGTCCAGGAAGACCCTACCCTACATTGAAGCCCACCAGTCGTCAAGCCCTACCCACAAACTTCCAAGAAGCTCGTTTGTGGCCCGTTCCAGAAAGTAGGGGAAAGGGAATACAAAGAATGAGAAAACAGGATTAAAAAGGTAAGAGATGGTGGATTAATAGAGAAAATACATAATCTGAATAATGAAAGTTTACAAGAAGAGTGTAGAGGTAAAGGGAAGAAATTAGGAAAGAAATAATTCAAGAAAAATTCTAGAACCAAAGGATATGAATTTCCAAACTGAAAATGACTCATGAGTGCCCAGCAAATTGGTTTGAAACAATAAAAAACAAAAAATCCACTCCAGGGCACATCATCATAAAATTTCCAAACAGTGAGAACACAGAGATGATCCCACATGCTTCCAGAGATCAGGACTCAAGCGGACATTGGGTTCCCCTAGCAACATTAGAAGCTAAAAGATAATGGTGGAAAGTTTTCAGAATTCTAAGGTAAAATGGATTCCAACCTACAAGTCTATAACTTGTGACACTATTAATCAAAATGAAAGATATACAAGTTATAGCAACTCACCTCCCATGCTCCCTTTCTCAGGAAGCAGCCCAAGGAGGTACTCTACCCAAACAAAGGCATAAACTAAGACAGACAACAGGCCAATGGAAATAGGAAAGTGACAGGAATGAGGTAAGGGGATCCCCCAGCAGATGATGAAGGAGACCCCAGAAGACAGCCATGGGATAGGCCTTGAGGTCACATGGGAGATCACATACTGGTGAGAGATGTGTCCAGGAAGATAAAACAGAACATTTAAACAAATCAAAAGGAAATTTGTATCATTACTGTAGATTTAGGGATAAGTCAGTGATAGAAAGGTAGAAAACTAAGCAAATGAAAAAGGGGACAATTATTAACTATAGGGGAAAAAAAAAGCTGAAGGAAATAGGAAAGGAAATGTAATCATGGCATACTATATAACTCAGATGTGAATATTTACATGGTTAGAATGCAGCAAACACTAAATATTGATGTCACCAACTGCTGTGGTTTGTCTCCACCAAAACTCATGTTGAGGCTTGGTCCCCAATGTGGCAGTGTTGAGAGGTGGTGCTTTTAAGACGTTATTAGGTCATTAAAATTGATTAATGAGACCGGATGAGCTCTCAAGGGAATGCATTAATTCTCAAGAGAGTGGTTTGCTATGAAGTGGGTCAACCTCCCTTGTCCCCTCCTCTCTTTTTGCAGGCACTTGCTTCCCCTTCTGGTTCTCTGCCATGTTATGATACAGCAAGAGGCCCTCACCAGAAGCCGACCAGATGCAGCCACCCAGTCTTGAACTTCCCAGCCTCCACAACCATAAGCTAAATAAACTTCTTTCCTTTACAAATTATCCAGTCACAGGTATTGTTATAGCACAAGAAAATGGGCCAAGACATCAACAATTATGATCAAATTAAATAAAGAAGATGGGGAGAGGAAAAGAGTGGGTGTGTGTGTGGTGGAAGCAGACTGTATAAGAGCTATATAGGTTGAATATTCCTAATCTGAAAATCCAAAATCTGAAATACTTCAAAATCTGAAACTCTTATGTACCATACAATGCTCAAAATGCTCACTGGAGCATTTTGGATTTCAGATTTTCAGATTAAGGAAGCTGAACCAGTAAGTATAATGCAAATATTCCAAAATCCAAAAAAATCTGCAATCTGAAACACTTCTGGTCACAAGCATTTCAGATAAGAGATTACTTGAATTACGCATAAAAGAAAGCAAGCATGTTATTAAGGTAAATGGAAGCAAAATAAATAGCTGGAGGAATAAAAATTAGTTGCCTCCAGGGAATAGGGAGCAGAGACAGAAACAAGAGACTTTTTCAAAAGTCTTATAGAATATTTGGCACTTTATAGTATGAGCATGTGCTATACAACTTTGATTTTCAAACTTTCTTCATACTACTCCAAGACTTCACCTGTGCCTTGTCCTTTAAATCTCAGATTGACAGCAGTCTATCTTTTAAAACAAAATAAAATGAAAAAAAATCACAATGTTATTAGATTCTATCATTATTTGATGAAAATTGATGTATCTAGCTCTATTTGTGCACTGGAACATGAACAGGCTCCTCCTAGAGTAGTATCTTTGAAGAAAATGAATTTTACACGTTATACAATTTACTCAATTTTCATTCAAAGACTATTAAAGAAGAAAGTAGCATTAACAGGAGAGGAAATCACAAAGGGGCAGGTATAAAAATACATGTAGTCCAGATCAAATGCTCATGAACCGTCCCACTAACTAAATATAAATTTGTAAAGTTTAAGAAGAGCCTACAATGGGTTAACTGTAGAGTATATGGAAATAAGATTGTTCTCAATTCACTCAACCATCAGCGATTGAAGGTAGACTATATATTATGGGCTGTGTTAGACATTGAAGTTATAATGAAAAATAAGAACCAGGTATTGTTCCTAAAGAACAGCATTCTCTTTGGGAAAAAAAAGACTTGAAAGCAAATCATCAACAGGGACTTTTCCAGTTTGCTCTGTTTATGTTGGTATTGCTTGATACTTTTACACTGAGTATACACTCATTTATTCTTTGTGCTGTTAAAAAAAAAATCAAACTCTCAAAGGACTATGTGTGCTCTAAGACATGTGTGCAGAGTATGGAAAAAAAGTATTAAGTCAGCAGTAGAGAAATAGCAATTAATTTGGGTGGGGGGGAGGTGAAGAAGTAAAGAGAAAGCTTCAAAGAATAAATGACATTTAGGTTGGTTCTTGAAAGATAAGAGAATAGAATTTTGCCAAGTATAGTATGCTAAGCTTCAAGGTCAGTGTCAAAGAAGACAAATAATTGGGTCCTAAAGCTTATAAGATTCAGTAAGTTTCACTATTAGGGATACAAAAATTTAACTTACTTCTACCTCACACTCCTGCTGAGGCAAGATAAGGCACATCAATCTACAGAATGGACTAGTTCTTGCCCTACCTGTGCCCAGACAGCTGCCCTTGGCTTATCAGTATGGCTTAAATTCATTCCTTGAATTTGATCTCTCAAGGTGAAGAATACTTCATAGACACGAATCCATGTCAAGAGCTATTTTGGGATGGATCTGAATTTAGTTGGGAATTAAATAACTTTGTACAAATCATGCTTAAAGACTGGAGTGTTTCAAGTGAAACGACTATTAACAAAAGTACCACTGAACTGTCTTCTACGGAAATTCTTAGTAATACAAAAATGCAGAGAAAACTCTTTACAGGCTAACTCTGAAGCTTCTTCACTAATTCTGCTATCATTTTAATACTGTTCAATTATGCCATTTAGCAGTGACTTAGCCCCCTCCCAAAATATATCAACTTATGAGCAAGGAAAATCTCAAAGTACATAATTCCAGCATGCCAATGATCACTCCTGTAATGGAGCCATCTCGGTGAATGCAATAAAGCCCTAAAAAAAATACCTCAGGGTGGTATAATTTGTGGTCTAGTTTAGAAGAGCACAATAGTTCTCAAACTAGAGCATGCCTCAGCATAACCTGCTGCCATGGCCAGAGTTTTTGATTCACTAGGTCTAGGGGACAGGCTTGAGAATTTGCATTTCTAACATGTTCCCAGGTGATACTGGTATTGCTGGCCTGGAGATCATGTTTTACAAACCATCGGAATAGTAAATCCCATATAAAAAATGAGACTTAGTATGTTAAGTTTAATTGCAACTGTTAGTAATTTAAATGTGAGTTAAATAACATTATTAGTGAAATGACTCTGGACTCACTTAGAATCCATTTTGGTCACCTTCTTGGTGAAAAACTCATCTACACCTTCGTCCACTCTTCCCATAAGACCGTTCTGTTCACCATCTTGGGACACTATGTTGGCAGCACAAACCTGCAAATCAAACAGATGTAATATTAATTCACATTCATCTTATTTCAGCAAACATTTATTATTCTATTACCCATTGTGATAAGGGCCATTAGAGGGAGAAGACTCACTAAAATAGAGAGCACATAATCTACTGGAATAGAAGCCCTGTGTACAACCATAACATCGACACGAAGAAACAAAAGTGAAGCGGGCACTATAAACACACTGCCTGGTGGAGGAGTCATACTGACTGGTGTATCAGAAAAAGCTTGGACCTAACAGGCTGTGAAGGGTCAAGTGTTTCTAAAGGCAGAGAAAGGCACTGCAGGCATGTGGTAAGGAGAAAGGGAATCCATGGAATAATGAAGCACACACTGAGTTCTGAGAGTGGTGGTCATTCCAGGAGCCTGAGGTGTGTGGGTGGGGCTGACTGCTAAGGATGGCACCTGGCAGACACCAGAAGTACTAACAAAGGCCACACTGCTGGCCTCTCTAAACTCCTCCCCTGCCTCCTTTCTTTCTTGCTGGAAGAGCCTCGATTCCAGGTTGTGAATACTGATCCCTATAAGCCAAACACTGTAATTCCATCCTCTTGCCTGTGACTGATCAGGCGTGGATGTGGGATGCAATCCTGGTCAATGAGATGCAAGGGGAAATCCGCTGGGCGCTCACGGGCAGGTTTCCCTGAGAGGAGAGAATCTGTTTTTCTGCAAGTTTATGTGATGGAGGATGTGATGTCCGAGCTCCAGCGCCAACTGGAGTTCACAAAGTTGGGGGGGGGGAGGTCTGAGGACAAAAAGTCACATGCTGATGATGACAAAACAGAAAGGTAGAAAGCAACTGGATGCCTATGGTGTGCTTCTGAATAGAGCAGTCCTGGATCCTGAGACTTCTTAATTTTTTGTTAGGTGAGAAAATAAATATTTTTTATTGTTGAAGTCACTTCTAATTAAGTATCTTGTAACCTCCAGTTGAATACTTTCCAACTAATAATACAAAACCCCATAATGAACAGCCTTGAACCTTATGCTAAGGAGCATGGAATTTCCTTCACAGATGATAAGAAGCCAGTGAAGGATCATCATGGCCCAACCTGTGTTCTGGGGCAGTGTGAAGGACCAATTGGAGAGGCAGAAATTGGAGGTAGGAAAACCAGTTCAGGAGCTCAAATCAAAGATTCCTGCAATAATCTCATCTCATCTAATCTAATCTAGAGGTTACAGGGGATAATGAAGAAGTGGAGAAATAAGAATGAAAGAAAAGAGTTACCCAAGATAAGGTCAAAATCTGTAGGCTGGGTAAATGGGAGCATGGTCTAGATGTTCTAGGGATCACATTTGGGGAAGAACATGACGAATCGCATCTTCTCAAGTGTTTGAGGTACTGTGGGAAATCCAGGGGCAGGTGTCCAGCAGGCCGTCTAAAACTCAGGTCTCCTGAGAGAAGCTGATGAGAAGCTTTAACAAAACTATTTACCAAGTTAGCGTTTCTCTTTGAATGGACAACTTATGATGAGCTTAGTCAGATGCTTGATTTGTGTCTGCAATGGTATATTAAATTAATATTTCACATAGATAGATTGCAGGCCATGGAGAAAGAGCATGTATCTTGCTTATGCTGTTCAGTACAAGGACAAATTCTCATGTGGCTGGGGTATCTGGTTTAGATGTCTTGCCAGAGAGTGGTGGGAAAGTTATTTTCTGTAATCTTGTTTGTAACTCTCAAGGTGCCTAAAGGGAACTTGGCTTATGTCTGCATGGGAATTGTGTAAAGAAAAGACCAATCGTTTCCTTTAAACAATCATCCACTTCATTCATTAGGAAACTTCCATTATGAAAAAAAAATAATTCTGTGTTTGAGTTCATGTTTGTAAAATGCTGAAAAGCAAGCAGACAACGGATAACAGACAAAGCACCCTATGAAATGTGAAGAATAAAAAGAATTACACCTCTCATCTGAATGGTGCTTTATACTGGAACAAGGTTTTCCTGTGCATTGTAATTGAGCAGAGGATCAGCAAAATTCTATAATTCGGTTACCAAGAGAAAAAAAGCTCACTGAAAAGCTTTCATTTTGGCTGGGCGCAGTGGTTCACACCTATAATCCTAGCACTCTGGGAGGCCGAGGCAGGAGGATCACTTGAGGTCAAGAGTTTGAGACCAGCCTGAGCAAGAGCGAGACCCTGTCTCTACTAAAAATAGAAAAATTAGCCGGGTGTCGTGGTGTGCACCTGTAGTCCCAGCTACTTGGGAGACTGAAGCAGAAGAATGGGTTGAGCCCAGGAGTTTGAGGTTGCGGTGAGCTAGGCTGACGCCATGGCACTCTAGCCTAGGTGACAGAGCAAGATACTGTCTCAAAAAAAAAAAAAAAAAAAAAAAAGAAAAAAGAAAAAGACAAACAACTTTCATTTTGATTACAAAAGGTAAAGCAGTAGAGAATTTGTTTGCACTATATTATCATTTTTTCTTTTGGGAAAGAATGGAGCATAGGAACCTCTACAGTAATAATAGCCCCCGAGTTAACATAGTGCTTGATAGTTTACATGTGTTTTACACATTATTTTGTCCTCACATTTACCTTTTCAACAGAAAAGGAAAGATAGCTTTATCTTCTTTTGACTAGTTGCAGATCAAACGGTGGCTCAGAGTATGAGGGGTGCCCACATAGGTCACCTGACTGGTAGATGAGAAAGGATGTGACCCCGGGACATATGGTCCTAACATGGGGCTTCCTTCCAGCTCCCCTTAAATGACTTCCCTTTCCATTTTAAGAAAAAAAAAAATTAAGTTTTACTTGTATAATTTCTCCCTTCAGGAAAAATTTCTTTTTTCCTGCTTTGAAACAGAATTCATAACTGGCAGAAAGAGTTCTCTGGGGAACACCAATGGGTTTCAGAAATGGAAGCACAGAGCTGAACAAAGCAGTCTGCTCTCCTGCAGAACAGGCGAGCTTTTAGGGCCAGACTGGCCCTTACAGATCCGCCAGTCCAACCCTGTCATTTTAGAGACAAAGAGACTGAGAGTAGACAGGTTAAGAGAAGTCCAGTAACACTGGGAGATCTTCAGTGAGACAGTTTAAAATGCATCTGTTAAAATAGAAGGAGGTGGAGTCAGCCTGCAAGAAGAGCGGTAGAAATACTGAAGACTGAAATGTAGTTTGTAGAACAGTTCAAGGCCAAACACGCATGCTGTTTTAGCTTCTTTTCTGATAAAAGGAAAGGAAAGGACAAACAGATATGAGAAGTTCTCAAAATCCCATCTGCTTTTGGTCTTTTCTGTCAAGGAGAATAAATTTCAGATGAAAAAGGATAGCACTGCTGTTGGAAAGGAAGAGAACAGCAACCTCTCAGCTCTGAGCTAGCAGGGGGAACCCACTGCATTTGCACTCGAGAAAGGCTTCTTTGCAAATGAAAACAGGCATCCCTATTGCTGTTATTTAATAAAGAATGTGGACTTTGCACCTCTGGTATAAAAGTAAGTGCTAAAAGGATAATTTGTGAATGCTTAGAAAATAAACCAGTGATTGTGAGGATTAAAAACAATTCAGACCACACTCTGTTTTCCCTCTGCTGGAATTATTAAAGTGAATACACCAGGGAAACCCAGCAGGCAGTGCACCTGGATTTTGACAAGGCAGCTGCCAAATCTCTCACCATGTCTTCATAGGCCGGATGGAGAGCGATGGGCAGGAAACAAGGACAATTAGGTATATTAGTAATTCTCTGAACAAATTAGTGAAGTGAATAATCACGGAATCTTATGTGCATATATTAGAAGTAGAAAACATGGAAAATTAATGAACTAAGCAATCAAGTCAAGAAATAAGGTACCCAAAGGAAGTAAAAAAGACAAAAATTAATGAAGTTGAGAGAATTGATAAAAATTGATTCTTAGAAAAACACTAATAAAAGGGACAACCACAAAACTAAGAGAAAAGGCATTAAAAATATATTAAAATGAAAAAATGGACATAGCTATCAATAAAGGAGAGATTAAAAACTCTTAAAAGAATTCTATAAACAACTAAATGAACAATTAGACCAAATGGATAATATTCTAGAAAAATATAAATTATCAAAATCATCTCCAGAACAGTTAGGTAACCTGAATAGATCTATGACAAAAGAAAGCAAATCCCTAGTAAAATATTTACATATAAGCATCAAATGCATATAGCACATAGACCATTTCGGCTGGGTGGCTTCCCAGGAGAGGCAATCTTTATTATATTCAAACTGTTCCAGAGAATAGGAAAGGAAAAAGAGCTTCCCAACCAACATTATGAAGATAGTGTAACTTTGAAATCCAAACTAGATGGATATTCTGTACAAGGAAAAGAATGAAAAAACAGTAAGTCTCTCTCATTTATGCACATAGATGCAAAAATCCAAATAAAATATTAGCGAAGTCTAGCAGTACATTAAAACAAAGCAAAAATATCATGATCAAGAGCGTTATAACATTAGGAAACATGTGTTAATGTGATTCACCAAAATAGCAGATTAAAAGAGAAAAATTATCAATCTCAACAATTACTGAAATAAAATTTTACAACCATTCATTGAAAAAAAATTAGCAAATTAGAAGAAAAATTTCTCAACTGAATAAACAACAGCAGAAACTGCCATGTGTCTACCTAGTGTCTATTCTCTCTTGTTTACTGAGTAACACAACCCTGACTTACTTGGAATATCAATGTGACCAACTGACCCACTTATCTTTCTAGATTCTTTTGCAGCTGGGGTTGGAAATATGGTTTATTTCTGGCTGGTGAGATGTAACTGGAAGTATACTAGGACTTCTGGGCAAGTTTAGGTTCCCTGATGCACGTACCCCCTTTTCCTTTGTCTGAAATATGCTTATGAAAAAAGATTATAGGCCTTGCCTGAGAATAAGACCAATACCATTCACCTGGAAAATCTGGCCATTAAAAAGGTGAATGCAACCTGTGGTTAAATAAAGAGAAGGACAGTATTTAAAAGGAGGGAAGTGATATGGCCAATCTTACTAAAGTGCTCTGTTTTGTCTTACGTGCCACCCTTGTTACTCAGAACAGAGTAACAAGACTTGTAAATGGATTCCAGACAGTATCATGTGATGAATGTTGAAAGAGCTGAGGAAATTTAGATTTGACCCATAAATACTGGTAAGTCTATTAAGTAGAAGAGATTTAAATAACATGTGCTACTCCAGAAGACACAAAAAAGATGGCTAAGTTAAAATTGTAAAGTAAGATTTTTAGAAGCACAAAGAATAATTTGCTAATTAGAGCTTTCAGAAAATGGTGGCTGCATAGAAAGAGGTCATTATAGATGGATTGGCCAACTGATGGCTTGTCGGGGTTTTTAAACACTTCATGAGGGATCAGACAAGATGACTTCAAATTCCCTTCCACCCTAATATAGACACTGTCATTCAAAGCACATAGGAGAAAATCTATTACCCAGGATTTAGTTGATTTTTAAAAATTTTTATGGCATTTAAAAAATTTTTTTATTCATTTCTTTTTTTAGAGACAGGGTCGTACTGTGTTGCCCAGGCTGGCCTTGAACTCCTGGGCTCAAGTGATCCTCCTGTCTCAGCCTCCTGAGTTGGGACTACAGGCATGCGCCACTGTGCTTGGCTTAGCTGATTTTAGTTAGAGGTGGTGTGTTTCATCACTGGGCCAAGTAGTGTGTGGCTATGCCAAGCACACAGGGCAAACTGACCAACACTGAAGCCATGCATGGTATAATAATTCAGAGAATGACCTTGGCAAATCGGTTATCTGCCTTGGGCTTCACATTTCCCTGAATAGTGAGGAGATAATCTTTAAAAATCCTTCCACTGGGCTGGGCGTGGTGACTCACACCTGTAATCCTAGCACTCTAGGAGGCCCAGGCGGGTGGATCACTCAAGGTCAGGAGTTTGAGACCAGCCTGACCAAGAGCCAAACCCGTCTCTACTAAAAATAGAAAGAAATTAATTGGACAACTAAAAATTATAGAAAAAATTAGCCGAGCATGGTGGCACATGCCTGTAGTCCCAGCTACTCGGGAGGCTGAGGCAGAAGGATCGCTTGAGCTCAGGAGTGTGAGGTTGCTGTGAGCTAGGCTGACGCCACGGCACTCACTCTAGCCTGGGCAAAAGAGTGAGACTCTGTCTCAAAAAAAAAAAAAAAAAATCCTTCCACTGGGAGATGATTCTAGATAGTGGCAGAGTCAGGACTATATATCCCAGTCCAGTGTTCTTTCCACTCCTCTATGTAAATTTTTCAGTGATTTTTCCTCAAGGGAATACTTTTCACCTATAGCTATAGTAAGTGAACGTAGAAAGAAGCAGTAGCTAAGTGGTAGTGAATACGTATAAAGCTTAAGTCAGCACCCCTGCATCACTATAAGGTGCCCTGGTTAGAAAGTGTTTCTCAGGTTTGCCTGGAGTTAGGTGGCCACGTGGCCAAGTTCTGGATAGTGGTATTCAGCTGAAAGTGAAGTTCATCACCTTCAGACCTGGCCCATAAAAGTTCACGGATATGAACCTTAGTGCTTTATGTCAACTTCTACCTGAATAGATGGACTCCAAGGACCAAAGAGGAGGGTGGAGCCACAAAGCAAAAGCAGCCTGGATCCCTGAATGACCATTGTAGGGTCTCCTGACCAGAAATAGCCACAGTGAACTATGATGTGAGTAAGAAATAAAATACAAAATATCACAGTTTCAACAGAGTAAAAGTTTATCTCACATAGCGGGGCTAGTGTTATCCTACCTAATACAGTTATCCCCTGATATCACAGGGGATTGGTTCCAGGACTCCTTCGGATAACCATACTCATCATGCTCAAGTCTCTTACGTAAAATGGTACACTATTTGCATATAACCTACATACATGCTCCTATATGCTTTGAACCATCTCTAGATTATTTATAATATTTAATACAATGCAAATGCTGTGTAAATAGTTGTTTTACTGTATTTTAATGTGTTTTTTACTGTTGTATTGTTATTTTTTATTATTTTTTTCTCAGATATTTTCGATCCGCAGTTGGTTGAATCTGCAGATGCAGAGCCAACTGTACACTACACACACACCCTTTTCTCTGCTGCACCCTTTCATAGGCATGCTGGAACATTCTGGTATTTTCAAAGATGGCATTTCTACTCTTTATTTACCCATATGAAGTGCTTTTCCCAAAAGTAAAGATTTCTGAAAGTCATTTGAACTGAGGAAATAATTTTTGAATATAAATGTAAAGTGAGTTGATTTGTTCCTTAATAAACATGGATAAGAACGCCCTAAATTAGTGGGAGTACCTAAGGTGGGTATTAAATCAGTTTCCAGGAGTTTTTTTTCTCTTCTTCTGTTTAAGTGAAGGAAAGGGGAAATAAGGAGTAAAGGCAAAAGCCAATATAATATTTATACTGTAAAGATAGCTAATATTAATAAAATAAAAATACTAGTTTGAAGAACATTTGCATTTAATAAAGGATTATATACTTTTATTCTATTTAATACTTATTTCCCATGACAACTCAATGATGTAGGCAATGCTGGCATTTTAGAAACAAGTTGGTTCGGGCTTAAAAAAAAAAAGAATCACATGCCTTGTCCAGACACACGTTGCCAGGGAACGGAGAGCCCATTGGCTGAGTCTAACATCTTGCCTCTTATTACTACAGTAGAAGATTAACTTCTGTGGGCTGACCAGCTATAATGCAGTATGTAAGAATTCTTATGTATTTTAATTAAGTAAAAAAATAAGAAACTGGTATATTTTATTTCTTGTTATTAAAAATAAATCTTGTTTTTGTATGAGTATAGGAAAGAATTAAAATGTATAGCTAAAATGTCTACATCCATTATTCATACAACGTCTGGTAGTCTAAAACCAGCGTGGTCTGACCTAAGAATAAAGCTTTGTGCCTACTTTTTAAAATAGGTTATCTACTTTTCATATTTACATAAATAATTCTTTGCATATTTTTGGTACAAAAATCAATAGTTACAACAATAATATGTTTGGCCCAGAAGAAGCTGTCATGTTGGATTTGACTGAGCCTTGACTTTGAGAACCGTGACACGCGGAAAGGCTCACTGGGGGCATTAGAGGTTAGGGACAAGCTCCAGAAAAGCTAAGACAGACTTAGGATGAACAGATTCTACTCAATCCTAGCAAGAAAAACAAAGGAAACTGTTAATGATTGCTGCTGCTAAACACTAATAATAAAAGTAAGCCACAGCCTCCTCATTCTCACCTGAAAAATATGGATAATATGCCTGTGTGGCAGCTTCACAGGGTTGTTAAGACATGAAAGCACTTTGACAATGGTAAGCATTGTGATATCATAAAGGTATTATATTTTCACTATGAGCCCAAGTAAAAGCATGCGAATCCATGTTTCTCAGTCCACCAAAGCTCTAGAAAAAAGCCAGATCTATTTAGACCGATGGCCATCATTCATCACTTTGGGACTCACTTTTGTGTTACAGAGTCCCTAAGAGGGAACAGCCCAGGGTATGCTGGCCCTGTGAGTCCCAGCTTTAGTGTGAACAAAGGTAAAGTCTGTTTGGAATATGTTGATGGGGTTCAGGACATGCTACTCCAAAATATGGCGCCTTGGCATTTGAGAAAACAGCTGAAGTAGGAAGGTCTCTCCCACTTTGCCCTCTTTCTCCTCCCCTAAAGCAGGTCATAAAATCGTCATTCAAGTGGTGACTTCCTTATATCCACCCAGAGGAAAGAAATGTCCTTATCTCTGAAGACACCGGGAAAGAGAAAAGGATCTGAACAAACAGGCCTTACTAACTCCTCCCCCAGCTTAATACCATCAGAGCATACCACTCTGTCCAATCATACTCCTCCACTTCCTCAAACTTAGCATAAAAACACGTTTCCATGTTTCTTTGGGTCTTCATTACTGAAGGGTCCCATGTCATGCAAAACTCACACTCAATAAATTTGGTTATGCTTTTCTCTTGTTAATCTCCCTTTAGTTACAGGTGTTTCAGCCATGAACTTAGCAATGGGTGAGAAAAGATGTCTTTTCTCCCTTGCAATATCTAGTGTGCACCTCCACTAGAACTCTGTCACAGTTTCCTTTCCTTCCTTCTTGTTTTCTATATGCATAAAGAAAAAAATACACAAAATCATCTTTCCATGAGTCACTAACTTAATCAAGGGAAACTTAAGCCATCATTTCACATGCAAGCTATGTTGTTAATGATTATCCACATGGAAAGAGCCAAAGGGAAACCATTTATTCAGTAACAATCTCACATCTGGAGATGTGTTACTATGTCTGAAGCTGTCTCTTTCCCCATCTGCAAAGGCCTTTCCCTTATTTAAAGAAAAAAGAGAAAAAAGTTTATCCCTTTAAGAATATGTAATAATGTACTAAAAAAGTTAAAATCAAGTAAATTAGAAAACAGTGCACTAGAGGGATTTTTTTTTTTTTTGGTCTGTTTTTGAAACTGTGTCAAGCTCTTCAGCTTCAAATGAGAAATAAACCAAACACAACTAAAGCTTAATCTAAAAGGAGTAAATTATTGATCATGCAAATAAGCTGTTGTGACCCTCATCCACCTATGTCTCCAGCCATCCACCTATTTATCCAGTAAGTATTGTTGAATACCCACTATAGTTTAAGCCCACAGTGAGCACTGAGCATCTTACCATTGATAACAAATCACAGGTCCTGTCTACACAGAACTTACAGACAAGGAGAGAGTTGTGAAAACAATGTGTGATGAGAGCTGTACCAGAGTAAGCATCAGGCACTAGAGAAGCCAGGGCCTCCATGAAGAGTTGTTCAGGCTGTGCACTGAGCATAACTAGTCTATGAGAACAACCTTCCCTGGCATCATGCAACCATGGCTTTGTGGGCACAGAGGTAGAGACAGGGAGGGCTTCCTGGAAGAAATCTTGCACAGTGGAGAGCTGAAAAATCTGAGAGTAGTTATCAGCCCAGGAGGCGGGGGAAGCACTGAGAAAAGGGTTGCAGCACTAGAGGTCTGGAGCCCAGGACTGGGGGTAGAGATACCAAGGAGGAAGGCGGAGAGCTGGTGATCAGGATCACATTCAGCTTTCTGACCTGTCAACTGATGATGTCTCATGAAGAACAGAGGATGTGAGGGGGAGGGCAGGTTTGTGGGGAAGACAGGCTCTCACTTTGGGATTTGTTGGGCCCAAGGTGCCCTGGTATGCTCAAGTTCAGGAGGCAAGTAGACATCCAGAAATCTAGAGCTTAGCAGAGAGCGCTGCAGTTAAAAGGCCCAGAAGAGGAAAACTGAAAAGGCATCACTGGAGAGGTGGGGAGAAAAGAAAAGAGTGTGACAACTCAGAGACCAAAAAGAAATTGCCTTTCAGGAAGGATGGAACTTTCTGCATCGAGGAACTGCTGAGACATCGAGTAAGATGACAGCTGAAAAGAGTCCATAGGATTAGGTCCGGAGTGATCTTGGCAGGGTAGTTTTTGGTGGGCAGGTGTAGAAGGGAGATTTTGGTGATTGTGGAGTGACAGGAAGGTGAGGAGGAGAGACAGTTAAGTACAGGCAGACCTTTCCAAGAAGTCTGGCTATAAAGAAAAGACGCGAGCCAGAGGGAGACATGGTGAATTACATTAAGCCTCATCAGTACATACAATTCTAATCTTCCACTGGAGTAAAAAGAGCAGAATGTGGAGTCACATACTGGAGCTCCCATGTGGGGCCTCTTTAGAGAGACCACAGCGGGACAGAGCATGGAGGTGGGGGGAGCACCTGTGTGCACCCCAAAATCAAATAATTTTTAATAACAAATAAATTCTTTTGGTACTTACTTTACATCTTTTTGCCCAGACACTGTAAGGTGCTACAGACACAGTCTATTTATCTCACCCACACGTCTGATATTTTTCTAGAGATTTCCAAGGGTGGTTCTGTTCTCAAGAGTTGGACACTTAACAGCGTTGTCTTCTCCAAAATTGAGCACAAAGTTGAGATACTTTGCATGCCTGTCACATGCAGAGGAGCTAGTCTCCTTAACTATAGCTCTCATGCTGTGCAAAGCCCTGTAACAAGTCTCCAGCTTGCCCACACCCCACCCCGAGAAGGAAAGGGTGAGAGAGAGATGGGGTCTTCTGGCCCACCTACCGCTGCTTGGGTAGGCTGCTGCTTCTTATTTCGTTTGGGGCGTAACTTGGTAAAGTGCTCCAGCTTCTTCCCCTCTTCAGAGGGCAACTCGGAGATAAATCCTGAACTCCACTTCTCTTGTCTGACGGATGGGAAGGGCGGGTCTTCAATGTGAATCGGCACCTCTTCTAGCGCTTTATCTAGATCAAACTCCATTTCTAAAATAAAAAAAAAAAAAATGTCCGAGGCCAAAGCTTAATGCATAGAAATGGATAAAAAAAATTCTTTAAAGTATTTTCGTCATGGAATAGCAAACACTCATTCACAAATCACTTAACTCTCTTTCTTAGTATTTGCCCATATAGTACATCCCTAAAATAGTCTGAGGGCCTTGCTGAGGGTGTTTCATAGTTACAAGGAAATGATTGGCATTAGCAAAACACTCACTTACCAAAGGCCCTAGAAACAGGCCGTAGCATTCGGCTATGGATACTCTTTCTTTTGGATTTAGGAGTCATCTACAATAAAATAAAGAAAACACTTAGACAGGTAGTCACAGAAAACTCCCCTTTCAAACTTTAGAAACATTCCAGATTGATTATTTAAATTCAGCATTTAAACATCATTTTCACTGCTTTGGAGGATGGCTGGTAGCCTAACTGAAAAGACTGAAGTGACATATTTCTAAACATTTAAATTTCTCAAATGATACAGCTAACTTCTTACTTTTTTCCCCCAGCCTAACCAGCTAAATTCTATTTATATGGCTGGCAAGAACAATGTATGGTAGAGAATTTAACTCAAAGTTGTACATGAGGATGTTAAAAAAGATATAAAAATAAAATTCAAAGACTGCAAAATCAGTCACAAAAAATTGAAAACACAAATCTTCACTGTTCATTGTCACAACATCAATGGAAGCAACACCGAACTCTGTGTCACTTCAATGATTTAAGTGGTTTAACTCTTTTGTTTCACATTTTGCCACCGAAATTTTGATCTTTCCTTCATGGGCAAATACCAGGAAAAGATGCCAGGATTCAAACGTCCGTATCTGCTGGCTCTTCTCAGTAACACCACTTTGATCCTGCTAGTCTTTTAAAAAATGAAACCCAAACTCAAACCAAGGCCAAAACTTAGCAGCATTCTCCTAGCATTGGTATCAACTGTCTATGGTACGAAGCCACCCCTCAGACGGGCATTATCTTCTCCCTCAACAGGATCACGCAAATGTCAAAGGTGGAGGGACCTTTTGTCATCATTTATACAAAGATACTCGAAGGACAAAACAGAGTCACGGAGATGATAAAGGCTAACACTCAAGCTGGCAGTAGGAGCAGTGCCAGGGACAGAACCCAGTGATGAAGGAGCTCAGTGTCCCTCCTACCACCCCACTCATGACCAATATACAGACGGATGGACTTTAGGGATGCTTTAACTGGTTGGTACTAGAAACTGGTACTTGTATGAACTAAGAGCTAACGTAACTGAAAGAATTTTGTTCGTATACTTTCACTGCATTTAACAGGTTGTCATCTAAGGCTTTCTAAAAAAATAAAATAATAATAATAATTCACATGGGTGAAAAACATTCTTTGGCTCAAAGAAAAAATCAGTTCATACTGACCTTTAAAGCAAACAACTCTACGGTTTTGACAAATAAATATGCCAGTTTTAATAATAATATCCTTTGCTTTTATTTATTGTTGAAAGAGAAGGAAAGAAAAAATGATGAGCAATTGTATTTAAATCCAGGCTGGTTTTCCTGACATACCAAATGAAATTTGCTGATTTGGTTCTTTCAAGATTTTGTTAAAGGCAGACGATTTGAGGAGTATCTATTTATAAAGCAACAGGCTTTGCAGGTTCAATAAAAACACAATCAACACAATGCAACTGGAAAGGAATCCAGTTTGAAGGCAGTTCTCCCCAAAATTGGCCTTGCAGTTGGCTGAATAAGTTAGTGGCAAGACTAGTCTATTCACAGGTGAAAGCTCTGAAAATAATTAATTCTCAAGAGATACAAACTACCAACATATATGCTGTGTTTAGTCGTGAAAAGTTCTTCAGTATTTTATCCACCTTGCATGTAAACATGGTAGATAAAAGAATGAAGTAGCATCTTGGGATATAATTTCTAGCCAATTTCATTTAGATAGTCACAAATAAATAGAAAAGAAGTTTAAAAACGCATGAATTGAAGAAGTCTTTTGTTTCCTGTGACTCTTGATTTTATTTTACAGGAAGGGTATTCATGAGCAAAAATAATCTGGCTCAAGTTTCTCTATCATTAAAGCCTTTATAATAGATAACAAATACATGTAAAATATATGAAAATTATGACATTTCAAATACATTGCAATTTTTCAAATATATGAAAATATAGTTATCTATATAAAGGGGTAGAACATAATGCATAGAAAGAGACTTATTTACAAACTGATGTCCATCTGTAAATGAATCATTCAGCTCAACCTAATTTTAGAGACATTAAGAAACACACAAAATCGTCAGTATTTTCTGATGGTTGACATCAATCAAAGGGGAACTAGTTTTCTCCTCTTGGTCTCATTTTGTAATGCTTCAAAGCCCAGTAAATAAAGTGTGAATGTCAGAAAAATGCATTCTAATGCACTTCATTGTTTTCCCTTATTTTATGTGCTTTTTACAAATGCAAATAACTTCTAATTATATTTCCCACAAAACTCTTTCACTGTACTTATCATATCTGTTAGTTCTGAAGTTTTATAACAGGGCCAATGGACTTTAGCTAAAATAGATAAAATTTACAATCAGGTTAGTTTCTGCAATTGGTCTGAAGAATGAAATCTAGTTTCTATCTCTTTCTCTTACGGTGTTTAAATATAACAACAAAGAGAAAAAAAAATGAACCTTATTTCCCTCATATTTTTCTTACTTTTCTTTGGAATTTATTCTTCCTTAGTTTTACAGAAAATGTGGACCTCCTCAATCTTATTGGCTTATTTCTACAATCCCATTACGTATAAATCTAAAGCAAGAAGAAATGTAAAAATGAACTATGTTAATCCACCTAAGTGTATATTTAGGAGCAAATATTCAATGTTTTTCTAAAAATTTGGTTTATTTGCACTCTTCCTACCTCCTCCCCTGAACTTTTGGGTTGACTGATGAATTACATCCTAGGAAAAAAAAATCTGACTTTACCAGCTTCTTTGGAACTGTTAGCACTCTTCCCTTTTTGTATCAAAATGAAAGGGTTAATTTTCTCAGACTGTTTCTCAGTCTTCATTGACCTTCCCTTGACACTGGTCAATGTCTAAGTGTTTTTTGAGTCAGGGAAATCACAAACGGTCCATCAGATGAAGGGGTCTGCAACTGAGACAGAAGAAGTACACACTCCAAATGGACATTTCACAAATCAATTCATGGTTAACGTTGTCAACTTTAAGCCTAGACAAAATTAACTTATCTTAAAAATGCATTTTGAGTAATAAGTGATTTTTAATAGTCATATCCTAAAGAAATGAGAAAAAAATGTGTTAATCTCTTATTTTAAATGTAATTTAGATGGGAAATCCTCAACAGACTTCTTTCTTGTCCTAATATCATAAACCATCAATAAACCTCCACCATGGCAGACGATATACCACATATCTATTTCCTAAGAATCCAAAAGCAGCATTGACATTTACATTATTCTGAAACCTTACTCATTTCATCCAATTTTTATAATAGACTACAGTGGATTTAAAACTATTCTGCCTGTAGCTTAATAGAGTTTTGTCCACTTTTACCACAAGTTAAAACACTAACATTAGAACCTTAAAAACAACGCAACATATTTTCCTGTCAAACTCACTTGTAGCATGTAATTCCTAGACATACTATATTTTTTAATGAGAGTTACACCGCCTATTATCACCATAAAAATAGGATGAGGTAATTTCCTTGCTTTTGCCAAGTTTGCAAAAAGAATAATAAATAATACTCTTACTCCAAGCTCAAGAATTTATAATTTCTTCCCGACCCCCACCAAAGCTTAAAAGAAAAAAGCAAAACAGTACCAGTTGAGAAACAGATTAGGAAAATTCTTCTAATCCAAGAAGCAAATCATGGTGCCCATTTTTACAACCCAGGACCCGAAACAAGTAATATAAGAATCAGAAAAAAAAAACCTTGGAAATTTAAGTAAATCATGTCTTTTCATTTTTATTATTGTATATATGGAATAAGCATTTTTCCTCTCTTGAATGTTTGTACCCTCTTCATCAACACTCTGCTTGCTTTCAGGCACATGGCTGGGGATATTTTAAATTCATCGCCTGTTTTGCTAGCTGAACCATCTTGTAAAATCCAATCTTGTCTCTAAATTATTGCCTATTTCATTCAGGATCCGCAGATGGACGATGACACTACAGTCTCCTGGGAGACCAGCCAAGCAGCACAGAAGCAAATGGAGCACAAGAATATAAACCGCAGAACCACCAAAAAATACTTACACTTGTACAGCAGAGAGTCTCCATGCAGCAAAAAGAAAAGAAAAAAATATGAATGGAAGAGAGATAAAGCAGCAGCATTACTAGGAAAGGGGAGGGAGACAGACACTACTCACAAACAATGAAACAAAAAAGCTAAAATACATAAAAAGCCATCATAGCAAAAGAATAAGGCAAGAATGAAGCCAAAATATTAAGGGCTTAAGACATCCAATCTAGCTTTTTATAAGCAGAAGCATAATTACAGCTTGAAAAATTTCAGAAACTCTTACCTACAGATATTACCTCTTTTGCTAAGTGTGTGCAAAATGTCATTTACCAACTCCACAGTGCATTAACCTCATTTGGGGTATAGTGGCATTATCAGCTCCAAAGGCGCATAACAGGCAGAACACTGGTTGGATATTAAAAAATCCCATGCAGGTCTTGGCTCTTGGGCCACAGGGCTAGTCCCACAACAGCAGCATATCGATGAACATGTACAGGTGTCCCTTCTGGGAGCCGTTTGCATCATGCTATGCTCCCCACTGCCTTTTAGGATGCAGTAGTTTTGAATTCTCTTGACTCCTTAGTCATTAAAGCTTTTCAGGAAAGGATCTGATGACAGGATTTAGCATAGTTACCTACCCTCAGTGCAATTAAATATTAATACCTTATACATTAGTGGGAATTGAGGTTACCTTACATTTTACATTAAATCTCTAATTAAATAATTTTTAAAACCCCATTGGTCATCATTAACAGTTGTTAAAACATTTTATTTTTCTAAAAATTTATAAATGCATTTGAAAAACAAAAATCAAGAAGTCTAGTTGTAGAATGTTAGTCTTTGTGATGGCAAAGTGTGGGGGCGTTGGGGAATCCCTTCTAAACCTCCTGAAAACGCACTCTGAGGAAGGTCAGCTATTCCCTCCTCCTGGTGCTGATTTTGTTTTTCTAAATTCTTTATTTTTTGTGTGTCCACTGTTCTCAACATAAGATAGGATGAAAATACAGGGCTCCTCAACTGTGAATGTAAATGGTTCGGGTCTTTTCAGAGGAAAGGCAGCACATAAGTAAAAAGCATTCCCCATAACCATCACACCATCACCACATCATAATCAATAACATTTGCTTATCAGAAAGGCTTCTATCGGCAATGTCCTGAAAAAGTCTCAATCTTTAGACTTCCAATTTCATACTTTATTAGGCAATTTTCTTCAGATATAACTCATTTTATGACCCATTACATTAGCATGTAAATAGTCTTGCTGGATGAAAGGAGAAAAAGTAAAAATATATTTTCAAATATTCTTGAATTGCCCAAAATAAAGACTCCTACCCCTATCTTAACACACATTCCCCTCAGAAGCTTCCTTTATGGATATATACATAAAAGAGTTACAGCTGATGGTTAAGTTCCATAAATAATTGTAGATTTTCCATCTCTTTGTGAAAGGTTAATTCAATAAGACAAGTACTTTGTTCCAATTATCTGCCTAAAGATCATTATAAGTGAAGGCGAAGGATCTTTCAATTGGTTTAGTTCCTAAAATGACAGTCAAGCAAAAAATGTTCCTATGAAGAGAGAAACCATGGTAACAGGCATTTCAACTTTTCAATGGTGTGGAGATCATCAGTTCATTCCTCTACTTCCATACACTTTGGGGGACTCAGCATCTCCCCGTCAGGACGAGGGAAGCAGGGGTGAGGGAAGAGAGGCTACCCCTTCTCAGGAGTGCGTCTCATGCTCACAGCTTTGGCCCTCAGGCACTGGGTCTGAATCCTGAATCTGCCATTTACTGAGTTGTAGGACTTTGGCCAACGTTGCCATAAAGTCAGGCCTCAGTTTTCTAGTTTGCAGTTTTCTAAATTGTTGTGAGGATTAAACTAGATAAAGAATAAAAAGTGTTTAGAACAGTGTTTGGCACATAGTGCCGATGAGTGACCTTCCGGTGTGTCACAGTGATTATGAGCACTGTTAACATTACCATTTTTCCATTCTTCTATTCCCAAAGAGTGGGAATGGAGGGGGCATTAATAAGAAGTAGATTTATAACTGCAAAGAAGTGGAAACAACCTAAAAGCATCTCAGTAGGGGAATGAATAACCAAATGAGGTATATTCACATGCGGGAACAACATTAAAATTAGGAAAAGACTTTCTATGTAGCAACATGAACAAATCTCAAATGATAACACAGAGTGAAAAAAGCAAGTTTCAGAAAGATACACATGGTAGGATGCCATTTATATAAACCCTAAAACATATAAAATAACTATATATAGTTCATGAAAACACGTATGTTTGAACACAAAATACAAAGAGGAAGTGTACAATTAAACTTGCGAGGGTGGAGAAGGGAAGAGAAGAGTGAGTCTGTCAGTGGTGGTCAAATGAAGCTATAACATTATCTGCAATATTTTATATTATTCAAGATTCAACAAATACTAAGTAAAGCATCTACTGTGCACTGGGCACTCTTGGGGAAGGCAGTAGGTATAGCAGTGAATAAGATAGATGAGCTCTTGTGCTCCTAGAGTTTGTGTTCTGGCTTACACTGGGCAAAACAAAACTTCCAATGTGTTAACAGTTTGCTCTTCAGGGTAGTGGGAACACAGGCATTTGGCATTTTGGGGGCAATTTTTTGTAATTTCTTAGGAATGCCGCAAAAGTTTATCAAGGAATACTCAAAGGAATCACTCTGGTCATGGTGTTTACTGATTATCTGGACATACTTTGCAGATGCTGTAGTAAGAACCTGTCTAAATGACCATATACTCCTGCCACTATGCCATCTCCTGATGGGTAATGACGACAAAGGCTTAGATTTGACCATAATAGTTTGGGGGTGGAAAGTGATCTACTATAACACATAGAAAGAAATTTTAAAGTTTCTTGAAGTAACTCAGGGTTGTTTGTTTAGTATATATAAGTGTTGCATAAGTGTTATTGTTGCCCTGTTGAAGTGTTCAATAATAGCTGGCTCCCCAACATTTAGGAGATGTTTTCCATAGTCCAAGAACCCAAATTAAAACAGAAACCCAGCACCATATCTACTCTCCTTGTTTTCTTTATCATGAATCTCATATGTGAGGGATTTTAAAAAAAATTAACATCAACTTTAAGGGGGTTCACTCTTCACTCTATAGGGTGTCCCAAAAGTTGCCATATATAGGGAAAATGGGAAATCGTAGCTAAATGTATCTTTATTTAAAGTATATTCATTCAATGTACCCTTTAGGTACATTTAGTTACAATTTCCCATTTTCCCTATGTATGGCAATTTTTGGGACAACCTGTATTTATAAAAAAAGAACAAATGTTTTGCCAGCCACTTTAGCACTTCCTTTTAATAAAAGAGCAGAGATGCCACATTAGTCTCCGTGGAAGGGTGTAAAAAAACAAAAGAGCAGAGATGGAGACTTGATGGTTGGGACTGGATTGACTGGGTGAGGGGGGGGGGAAAGCCAGTTAGTTAGAAAAATAAGGAAATGGGGAGTTTATCCCCAAGCACAGCGGTTTAGGCAAATCTGCCCAAAGACTGGCAGAGAGCCCCTACCTCATCGGTCCTCTCTCAGTCTCCAGGCAAAAATAAGCACCATACCTACAAGAATTTAAACAACTAAGAGTCATCTAGTCAAGTATATTTACTTTAAAAAATAAGCTTAGAATCGCCGGGCGCGGTGGCTCACGCCTGTAATCCCAGCTCTCTGGGAGGCCGAGGCGGGCGGATTGTTTGAGCTCAGGAGTTCGAGACCAGCCTGAGCAAGAGCGAGACCCCGTCTCTACTAAAATTAGAAAGAAATCAATTGGACAACTAAAAATATATAGAAAAAATTAG
>CAUYSK010055514.1:0-39017 GCA_963575035.1 Avahi laniger | reverse complement strand
AAAGTTTCTGTTCATCTCCTTTGCCCACCTTTTGATAGGGCTGTTCGATTTTTTCTTGCTGATTTTTCTGAGTTCTAAATAGATTCTGGTTATCAGCCCTCTGTCGTATTTGTAGCATGCAAAAATTTTCTCCCATTCTGTGGGTTGCCTGTTTGCTCTTGTGATCGTTTCTTTGGCTGTGCAGAAGCTTTTTAATTTGATTAGGTCCCATTTATTTATTTTTGTTGTTGCTGTAGTTGCTTTTGGGGTCTTCTTCATAAATGCTTTGCCTAGGCTAATGTCTAGAAGAGAATTTCCAACTTCTTCCTGTAGAGTTCTAATAGTTTCACTCCTTATGTTTAGATCTGTGATTCAGCATGAGTTGATTTTTGTGAGAGGTGAGAGGTATGGATCCAGATTCAGTCTTCTACATGTGGCTATCCAGTTTTCCCAGCACCATTTATTGAATAAGGATTCTTTTACCCAGTGTATGTTTTTGTCTGATTTGTCAAAGATTAGACGGCTATATGTGGATGGTTTTATATCTGGGTTCTCAGGTCTGTTCCACTGGTCAATGGCTCTGTTTTTGTGCCAGTACCGAGCTGATTTTAATATTACAGCTTTGTAATAGAGTTTGAAGTCTAGTAGGTTGATGCCTCCTATTTTGTTTTTATTACCTAGAATTGCTTTTGCTATACGGAGTCTTCTCTGGCTCCAAATGAAGCCTGGAATTATTTTTTCTAAATCTGAAAAAAACTGATGTTGGTATCTTAAGAGGGATTCCATTGAATGTGTAGATAATTTTGGGTAATATAGACATTTTAACAAGGTTGATTCTGCTGACTCATTGACCCATGAGGATGCTACAGTTTTCCACCTGTTTACATCCTCTATTTTCTTCTTCAGTGTTTTGTAGTTCTCCCTGTACAGGTCTTTTACCTCCTTAGTTAAATATATTCCTAGGTATTTTATTTTCTTTGTTGCTATTGTGAAAGATATTGAGTCTTTGATTTGTTTCTCAGTTTGACTGTTGTTGGCAGATAGGAATGCTACTGATTTCTGTACATTGATTTTGTAACCTGAGACTTTGCTGAATTTATCAATTCCAGTAGTCTCATGGCAGAATCTTTGAGGTTTTCTAGATATAATATATAAGATATATCATCAGCAAAGAGCGATAGTTTGACATTTTCTGCTCGCATTTGGATGCCCTTGATTTCCTTCTTTTGTCTGATTGTTCTGGCTAGGACTTCCAGCACTATGTTGAATAGAAGCAGTGATCGAGGGCAACCTTGTCTGGTTTCAGTTCTAAGTGGAAATGCTTTCAATTTTTCCTGGTTCAGTATAATGTTGGCTGTGGATTTGTCCTATATGGCTTGTATTATTTTTAGGTAAGTCCCATCTATGCCTATTTTCTTAAGCATTCTTATCATAAAAGGGTGCTGAATTTTGTTGAATGCCTTTTCTGCATCTACTGAGAGGATCATATGGTCTTTGTTTTTGCTTCTATTTATGTGGTGAATTACATTTATGGATTTGCGTATGTTGAACCATCCCTGCATCTCTGTTTGAGGCCCACTTGGTCATGATGGATTATTTTTTGATAAGCACCTGTATTTTGTTTGCTAGGATTTTGTTGAGCATTTTTGCATCTATATTGATAAGGGATATTGGTCTGTAGTTTTCTTTTTTGTTGCATCCTTTCCTGGTTTGAGTATCAGGGTGATATTGGTCTCATAAAACATGTTTGGGAGGATTCTTTCCTTCTTGACATTGTGGAAAAATTTCTGTAGGATAGGCACCAATTCTTCTTTGTAGGTGTGGTAAAATTCGGGTGTGAAACCCTCTAGCCTGGGACTTTTCTTTTTAGGAAAGTGTTTCATTGCTGCTTCAATTTCAGTACTTGATATTGGTTTGTTCAGGTATTCTGTTTCTTCCTGACTGAGCCTAGAAAGGCTGCGTGTCTCTAAAAAATGTGGAGGAAATGGACAAATTCTATGTTTATGTGCATAGAAGTTTTTATAGTATTCATAAATAATATTTTGTATTTCCATGGTATCAATTGTAATTTCTCCTTTTCATTCGTGATGGAGCTTATTAGAGTCCTTTCTTTTCTGCTTCTCATTAATTTAGCCAGAGGCATGTCAATTTTATTTATTTTTTGAAAGAACCAACTTTTTGTTGTGTCCTTTCCTGGTTTTGGTATCAGGGTTATTATGTTGGCTTCATAAAATGTGTTGGGGAGGATTCCATCCTTCTCGATGCTGTGAAATAATTTCTGCTGGATAGGCACCAGTTCTTCTTTGTAGGTGTGGTAAAATTCGGGTGTGAAACCATCTGGTCCGGGACTTTTCTTTTTAGGTAGGTTTTTTATTGCTGTTTCAATTTCAGTACTTGATGTTGGTCTGTTTGGGAATTCTATTTCTTCCTGATGGAGCCTCAAGGCAAGGATTTTTGTGTCTTGTTCACTCCTTTATCCTCAGTCCCTAGATCAATGCTTGCACATAGTAGGCACTCTGTAGATATTATAGGATGAATGAATGAAAACACTTGATGCCCTATTTTTGGTGGGTTAAAACTAAGGATATTTCATTCATATAGATAAGTCAAATACAGTTTTTCTCATTAAACTTTGATATATTTGGCATTTAGGATAAACATTGTTACTTTTAACATTTTAATTCTTCATGGTTAACTGCAAATTTCAAGATCCTTTTTTTTTTTTTTTGAGACAGTCTCACTCTGTTGCCCGGGCTCAGGCGATCCTTCTGCCTCAGCCTCCCGAGTAGCTGGGACTACAGGCATGCACCACCATGGCCAGCTAATTTTTTTCTATATATTTTTAGTTGTCCAGCTAATTTCTTTCTATTTTTTTTTTTTTTTTTAGTAGAGATGGGGTCTCAGTCTTGTTCAGGCTGGTCTCCAACTCCTGAACTCAAACAATCTGCCCTTCTCAGCCTCCCAGAGTGCCGGGATTACTGGCATGAGCCACTGTGCCTGGCCTCAAGATCCTTTAGTAGAGAATTCCCATAGCCTGATTATTGGACTTCTGGCATTGAAATGTCCCCTCTTTCTACCTGAAGGCAGGAGCTCCTTGTACATATTTGAAGAAGCTGTACAAATATGTTTGAACTGTTGCTTCAGTAGTATGTTTTTATGGAAAAGGAAATTGGCACAGAACTTCATGATATAAAAGTTTAAAAGTGAATTTCTAGTTTTAAAAAATAACTGGGCTCTCAGGAGTGTGAGGTTGCTGTGAGCTAGGCTGACGCCATGGCACTCACTCTAGCCCGGGCAAAAGAGTGAGACTGTGTCTCAAAAAAAGAAAAAAAAATAACTGGGCTCTACACGGAAGCCAGCAATTCTGCATGTTCAAGGGTGTTCTGCTTAATTGTATATTTTAGTTAACAGAGGATCTTCTGTAAAATAGTAATAAATTCTGGCTGGGCGAGGTGGCTCATGCCTCTAATCCTGGCACTCTGGGAAGCTGGGGTGGGAGGATTGCTTTTGAGCTCAGGAGTTCGAGACCAGCCTGAACCAAGAGCAAGACCCTGTCTCTACCAAAAATAGAAAAATTAGCCAGACATCAATGGTGCATGCCTATAGTCCCAGCTATGTGGGAGGCTGAGGCAAGAGGATTGCTTGAGCCCAGGAGTTTGAGGTTGCAGTGACCTGTGATCACACCACTGCACTCTACCCCCGCGGGATGGAGCGAGACACTGTCTCAAAAAAAAAAAAAAAAAATAGTAATAAATTCTAATGAGTGGTAAAACACTATAACTTGTCTAAAACCTGTGTAAAAACACCTAACCTGTCTCATCGTGATTGGAAATTTAGGAAGATACATTGTTTTGCCAAACAACTTTTGGATGTGTGTGTATTTTATTGTTTGTTAAAATTTATTGTAACAGTATAACAGTATTTTGGGCTGGGCGTGGTAGCTCACGCCCATAATCCTCAAGGTCACTCAAGGTCAAGAGTTGAAGACCAGCTTGAGCAAGAGTGAGACCTCGTCTCTACTAAAAATAGAAAGAAATTAGCTGGACAACTACAAATACACAGAAAAAATTAGCCAAGCATAGTGGTGCATGCCTGTAGTCCCAGCTACTTGGGAGGCTGAGGCAGAAGGATTGCTTGAGCCCAGGAGTTTGATGTTGCTGTGAGCTAGACTGACGCCAAGGCACTCTAGCCTGAGCAACAGAGATAGACTCTGTAGCCAAAGAAAAAAAATAAAGGCTGGGCCTGGTGGCTCACGCTTGTAATCCTAACACTCTGGGAGGCCCAGGCGGGCGGATCCTTTGAGCTCAGGAGTTTGAGAACGGCCTGAGAAAGAGCGAGACCCCATCTCTACTAAAAAAAAGTAGAAATTAGCTGGAGAACTAAAAATATATATAGAAAAAATTAGCTGGACATGGTGGTGCATGCCTGTGGTCCCAGCTACTCGGGAGGCTGAGGCAGTAGGATCGCTTGAGCCCAGGAGTTTGAGGTTGCTGTGAGCTAGGCTGACACCATGGCACTCTACCCCTGGCAACAGAGTGAGACTCTGTCTCAGAAAAAAAAAAAACAAAACAAAACAGTATTTTGGATAGAATGCTTATACAAGTTAAATTAGCTTTACTTGTATTAATACAAAGTTATAATAAGCTTTGTGAATTTCCTGATGAAAAGTTCCTGATGAAAAGAAAATGCCACATTAAAATTTTCCTTATCTTGTAGTTCTTGGTGGAAGATGAATGCTTGCCTGTTTTGTTCCAAGTCATCTTGTTTTATTGCAGACTGTCACTGGAGACACCATTGTCTCATCCAAGTCCAGCACATCAGCTGCAGCTCGTAGAGCCGAAAGGGAAGGAGAAAAGAAGTATAAACAAAGCAATGAAGTGGAGAGAATTTTATTGGCTGGGGTGGAGATTCCAGAACCTGTTTTCTTCTGTACCATAGAACCCCCATCAATGGCTAAGCAGCCAGGTATAAACAGTCTTGGTGTATCAACTAATTAGTGCTCTGACAATTTATATCAAATACTTATAATATATCTCAAAAGATTTATATGATTGAGTTAAATTTTATCTGAATTTATTGTGGTTTGTCTAGTTTTTTATGTAAAGTGTTTGACTTTTTTGAATGCCTTCATTTTTTTTCTTTTTTTCTGTCTTAGCCATTTTCTCATATTCTTCCTTACACTCTTTCTTATGGGGCTATCTGTGGGATTCTAAATAATTGGCCTTAGAACTGCCCTTCTGGTATATTAGACAGTATAACCAATTCAGTTTCTCATCAACATGTATAAAATGCTATTTTACTTTGTTTTCTAGCTCAGCCTCTAGAACTCAGTGAAGATATTTATATACTGTGGCTAATATTGTTTGACCTTTAGAGAATTACATACTTTGTTCTTTAGTATATGAGCTCAAAATTCCTTAGAGGCTTCTCATTGCATATAGCACAAACCCAAACTCTTTAGTGTGATATATAAAGCCCATGATTCCAGTTATATCATTTCCAATTAGATTTGGTTACATAGGAAACCCCCCAAATAACAATTGTTTTGATAAGACAAAAGTTTTTTTTTCTCTCTTGTAAAACAAGAACTGGTAGCCAAGGGTTAAAGAGTGGCTCCACAGCGTTATCAAGAACCCGGGCTCCAGTCTTTCTGCCCTCCCTCTCTGAGTGTATAGCCCCTATAATGGCTCCTGGAGCTTTGGGCATCACCTTGGAGTTCCTGGCAGCAGAAAGGAGTAAGGGGGAGGAAGAAGATGTACCCCTTTCCCTCTTAAGATTTGTCGTATGGCATTGGCCAGCACTGACACATAGGGCTACCCAGTTGCAAGGGAGTCTGGTAAAAGCAGCATTTTAAGGAAGCAGCAGCAGAGTAGAGTAGAAGGCTACTACCGGTCTTTGCCACAAGCCCTCTTGCCTGGCCTCGTTTCTTGAAACTTCCTCTTTCCTTTTGAACCTTCTTGTTTCACCCACACAAATTTTAAACTAGAGTAACTACTCACACCTCACACTTCCACAGTGAAGTAGTTCTGCTTTCCTGAAGATGCTGTGCTCTTTTCGCATTGCTGTTTCATTTGTTCTCTTTTGCATTATGATGGTATTCCCTGAGCTTGTTTTCCTGGAAAACGTTTATTCTTTCTTTAGGTCTCAGCTCAAGCATTACCACAGTATGAGGCTCTCACTGAATCCCTATATTAGTCTATTTAAGGACAGACCTTGTAGTTCTAGAGGTGACGTTAGAAGCATTTTTTTTTTCCTTGCAGACAAGTTGGACTCACAGATTATGGAAAAACAAAAGCAACCTTTATTGCCTTCCCATGTTTTCCTGAGGACCCAGTGGGAAAGGAGGGAGATCCCTAGCCAAGTAGGGGTTCCAGTTCCTTACTTCCCCAGATGGAGTTCCCATGAAAGAAATCTGAGTGCAGCTATATGACAGCCCCAAGGTTACTGAAGGAAACTGGGTCTTTTCTTGTCCAGTTGGTGAAGGAACAGCATTTAAGTTAAAATGGGTTTTGCAGCAGTTTTTCTGTTGTTTTAAAATGCCCTGAGGCCAGCTAGGTATGGTCTTTTTTGTTTTTTTGAGACAGGGTCTCACTCTGTCACTCTGTCGCCCTGGTTAGAGTGCAACAGTGTCATTGTAGCTCACTGCAATCTCGAACTCCTGGGCTCAAGCAGGTGGCTGGGACTATAGGCACAGCGCCACCACACTCAGCTCATTTTTGTATTTTTTTTTTTTTTTTTTTTTTTTTGAGACAGAGTCTCACTGTGTTGCCTGGGTTAGAGTGCCATGGCGTCAGCCTAGCTCACAGCAACCTCAAACTCCTGGGCTCAAGCGATCCTTCTGCCTCAGCCTCCCGAGTAGCTCGGACTATAAGCATGTGCCACCATGCCCGGCTAATTTTTTCTATACATTTTTAGTCGTCCAATTAATTTCTTTCTAATTTTAGTAGAGACGGAGTCTTGCTCTTGCTCAGGCTGGTTTCGAACTCCTGAGCTCAAACAATCCGCCCGCCTCGGCCTCCCAGAGAGCTAGGATTACAGGCGTGAGCCACCGCGCCCGGCCAATACTCAAGCCTTTAACTACTTTAGGGAGACAAAGTTTCGTGTCCAAAGAAAGTCTCATTAAGGGGCATTAGCTTAGAGGTCATAGGCCCCTGAGAGTAGGGGACTTCCCAGAGCTGCCTTACTTATTACACTTCTTTTGAGCAGATCTACATGTTTCTTTTTCTGTGCTTTTACTATATTTGGTTTCGGTAATAGGCCTATTATAGCACTTGACACCCTGGGCGTGTTATAATGCTCTAAGTGTTTTTACCCCAGTAAACTCCTTGAAGGATAGAGTATAAATATTTTTTAAATGAACTTGTTTATTTTATAGTAAAAATTGTCTTATTACAAAAGCAGCATAGTGTTATATGCATTATTACTCTTGAGTATCTCCGCATGCTTAAAAATATTATCTAAAATAATGCCTCTTAACCTTGAATGTGCATACACGTCTCCTGAGATTCTTATTAAAGTATAAACTCTGACTCAGTCCCTCTGGAACCTAAGATCCTGCATTTCTATCAGGATCTAGAGGATACCAGTGCTGGTCCTTGGATCCCCCTTTGGGATGTCAAGGATCTAGGACAGTATTTGTCCAATAGAAATAGAATGTGATCCATATACGTAATTTAAAATTTTCTTACAGCCACATAAAACTAAAAGAATAATGTATTTTCAGTTAATCCAGTATGTCAAAATATTATCGTTTTAACATGTAACCAGTATAAAAAAGTATTAAGATATTTTACATTTTTTTTTTCATAATACATCTTTTAAACCTAGTATGTATTGTACCTCTATAGCTCCTGTGTCAGTTCATACCAGTAATACCTACAAATGGCTGACAGTTACTGTTTGGACAGTGTAGGTCTAGAACTCCCGGTTTATGTACCTAAGAACACTATATTTGTGACTTAAAAGGTTAGCTCATGAATCCATTGCTCACCTCTTTTCTTCAGCTATACTTTATGTCTGTGGAACTTCTGACATCTTTCTTTTATAAAGAGGGAGAGAGTGCTTATCAGTTAATTGATTGTATTAAAGTATCACTTTAGATGGCATATTTAATGTAAATAATACATTCTTATTTCCTCTGTGGTTGTGATAATTTATCATAGAGTTGTCATACTAGTATCTCTTTATTCATGATTTAATTTTTTGCCAGTTTTTTCATTACTGCCAGTGTTTCTGAAGGCATCTTGCTTTTTTGGTCAACTCCTAGATTGATCTTTGCAAAATATAATCAAGTGATGTTACTGCCCCTCTTTTTTTTTTTTTTTTTTTTTATACAGAGTCTTGCTCGGTCTTCCTGGGTATAGTGCAGTGGCGTTATCACAGCTCAGGACAACCTCAAACTCCTGGGCTTGAGCAATCCTCCTGCCTCAGCCTCCCAAGTAGCTGAGACTATAGGCATCTGCCATGATGCCCGACTAACTTTTATATTTTTAGTAGAGATTGTCTTGCTCGTGTTCTGGCTGGTTTGGAACTCCTGAGCTCAAGCAATCCTCCCGCCTCGGCCTCCCAGAATGCTAGGATTACAAGTGTGAGCCACTGGTTACTGCCCCTTTTAAAACCCTTAAGTAGCTTTGTGGTGCAAACCCAGACTCCTCTCCATGGCCTATAAGACCTTGTGTGATATGATCCCTGCCACACATCTCTTCATGTGATGCTAATCTTCCTTTTGCCCACCAATCTCTATCTACTGGCCTTCTTGCTGTTTTCCCAATGTTAGCAAAAAATGTTTCTTGCATAGCCGTTGCTTCCATCTGGAATTCTTTTTCTTCAGGATTTTGCTTATAGGTTTCTTCTTTTTTTTTTTTGTCTTTACCTAAATTGAGGGTGGGGAACCTGTGGCCTCAAGGCCACATGTGGTGCTCCAGACCCCCAAGTACGACCCCTTGACCACATCCAAGCTTCACAGAACAAATCCCTTTATTATTCAGTCAAAAGGCCACACTCAAGGATCCAGAAGGCCGCATGTGGCCCCAAGGCTGCAAGTAAATTATGCTAGAGAGGCCTTCCCAGATCACCC
This sequence comes from Avahi laniger, assembly GCA_963575035.1. Classification (NCBI taxonomy): domain Eukaryota; kingdom Metazoa; phylum Chordata; class Mammalia; order Primates; family Indriidae; genus Avahi; species Avahi laniger. Next base: position 29,962 of record CAUYSK010055514.1, on the reverse strand, counting down.
AATGTCTAGTAGCCTCCCATCACTATTACATCACCTTGTTTTATTTTCTACTACAGCATTTATGGCTGTTTGAAATTTTCTTGTTTAAAATTTGTTTGCGTGTTCATCTGTTTTCCCCACTAGAACATATAGTAAGTTATTAAATAATGAAATACCAAGATAACAGTTGTTTATCTCACAGATTTGGATCATGCATTGAAATGCCTTCAGCGTGAAGATCCAAGTTTGAAAGTGAGGGTAGATCCTGACTCTGGACAAGTAGGTATATTATTACTTAACCCTAGAATCCTTTGTATGATAGCCTGTGTGTGTGCACACGTGCATGCATGTGTGCCATGCACACACATGTGCATATATCTAAAACATTGATTGGTCTGTGCCCGTGAAAGAAAAAGATTTCTTTTTTGATTTTCTTATACATTTCTGGTTTTTTTTGTTGACTTTGAAGCCTAAATAAACAAATTCTTCGTAATTCCCTAATATAATTACACTTCATATACATAAACTATTCCCTAACATTGTGACCTTCCAGAATATAGTTTTTTTGTGAAATTTTGAAATAAATTTTATCCCCAAGACAAAGCCTCGAGCCTCTTACGCTAAGGCTTATAGAAGCATTACTAGAGGAAGGATTGGAGAGTGCTTTTAATGACAATAGCATACCTAAAATAGGAGAGAATGGATAGATTACAATCTAAATAGAGTTCTAAAGTTGCTGGCTGGGCATGGCTCATGCCTGTGATCTCAGCATTTCCAGAGGCTGAGGCAGAAGGATCACTTGAGGCCGCCAGGAGTTTGAGACCAGCCTGGGCAACATAGACCTTATCGCTTCAAAAAAAATAAATAAATTTGCTGGGTGTGGTGGTGCATGCCTATAGTCCTAGCTACTCAAGAGGCTGAAGTAGGAGGATTGCTTGAGCCCAGGAGTTTGAGGCTGCAGTGAGCTATGGTTGTGCCACTGTACTCTAGCCTGGGTGACAGAGCAAGACCCTATTGCTAAAAAATAGAATAAAAAAATAGGTGCATAATTGTGCTGTATCATATAGCACAGTAGAAGAACAAATGATTCAAGAAAAGATTACATTCTGTATCCTCTTTTTAGGAGGGTGGAATAAAGTTTATTGAGATTTTAGAAATAGTTTCTTAAAAAGATTATAAATTTGTCTTTAAAAAGGATAAAAGTGACTTAGTTAATCTGGAAAATATGGAGTTCTTTATTTTTCCAAAATGCCAGCCAAATGAAATAGTAATTTAGTTTAGTTGATCTTGAAGGCTACAAAAACAGTAATTAGAACAGAAGGTTTTTATTTTAAGAAACTTTTATTTTAAAAACGGCACTATATTTTCTTTTTAATAGCAAATAATATACAAGTGTACAAAGTAACTGTCCCTCTATCCCATCCTGCATAGGTGACTACTGTGAAAACTTGGTAAATAGGCTTCCATACTTTTTCCCCCCAAACATCTGTTCTGCGCTGTTATACAGTACAGCATGTTTTTTTCAAATACGTGTGTACAGATATATATTAACAAGTCATTCTGTTTGTCTTGTTCTACAAACTTGCTTTTTTCTCAACTAGTTCACATTTTAACTTTATAGCAATCCTATACCAAGTGATTATTTGTTTTTAAATTTATGATTACAGTTTTATTAAAGCAAAAGGATATACATTAGAATCAGCCAAAGGAAGAGGGCAAAGTCTGGGAGGGTTGTAAACACTTGCAAAGCTTCCTTCATCCAGGAGGGACATATTACCCTCCTGGCAGAGCATTGCCAACCATGGAAGCTCACCCGAGCCTTTGGTGTCCAGAGTTTTTATTGGGGCTTGATCATACACTGCTTGCGTGGTTGACCTTTAGTCTCCAGCCCCTCCCATAGGTTCAAGCTAATACCTTTAGTCTCCAGTTTCTCTGGAAGTCAGAGCTAATATGGTGTGTTAAAAAGCCTACATCACAGATCACATTGTTAGACCACCTGTGGACGAGGCAAACAAAGACATTTTTATCAGGGAGGATAATCTAGGGCCTAGAAATCTACTCCCAGTGGCCAGGAGCAAAGGCAGATCTCTCTTTGGGTAAAGTTAACTCTTCACTTTATCAGGTGGCATATGAATAAGATGGATCAAATGTGGACACCTTGCATTATGTTCTTTCTCATTAAAAGTCCTTTAGGTATAACCACTTGCTAAAAAGAAATATATGTCTCAATTGATTTTGATGCAGATTTGGCTGTTCTAACAAGGACCCAAAAAACATTGGTTCAAAAAAGATAAAAGTCAGTTTCTCTCACATGAAGGTTCAAGCTAGTCTAGAGGTTTTTGACTGTTTACAAAGCTATAGGCCCCCAGGATGGTTGGGAGATGTCCATGTGGTTGGGAAATGTTTTGGGAAAACGTTATTCCCTCCATTTAGAAGCGTTAGCACTTATCCACGTGTCAAGACAGTTGCCTACATTTTTGTTAAGAAAAGGTTCAATCCTTTTCTTACAGGCACAACCCAGAAGTTGCCAACATCAATTATACTCATCTTGCATTGGCTGGAACTTAGCTTTGTGGTTGAGAAGTATAGTCCTAGCTAGATGCCACTTGCCCAGCAGATAATTCAACTATTATGGAAGGAGAGAATAGCCAGGTAATTTACTTTTAATTGATTTATCATTCTAGTCAGAAAAGTAAAAAACAGTGTTTTGGTTTTAGAGGCCTCCCCCAAAAAATTGCAAAGGAAACTGAGGGTGTAATTGATGAAAAATATCTTAAATATATATTAACATCATACCTTTATATACTGTTTTGCAATAATGTAATTTTCCCATATTTTTTGTTTTCTTCCTCTTGTAACCAGACTGTCCTATGTGGTATGGGGGAATTACATATTGAAATCATTCATGATCGAATCAAGAGGGAATATGGACTGGAGACCTATCTAGGTCCTCTCCAGATAGCATACCGAGAGACCATCCTAAACTCAGTTTGTGCCACAGGTAAAAAATAAAACTTTTAGGATTTGCTGTTTTTGTTTATTTCACTCTTTGTCTCACTACCTCTCTCTAATTGCTTAAAGCAGTGTTCAGTTACTAATGTCTTGGGAAAGGCAAGAAATGCTTAAAGAAATGATTGAGAGGGCATCTAAGGACACAGGAACTAGCTTGCACAAACTCCACTGGCCAAATTGGGATTAATTTGAACACTCAGATAATTAAGTACAATAATTATAGACCATTGAGAAAAAAATGGAATTCACGAATCTATACTGATAATACAAAGATAAATAACTGCGGAAGAAGAGGGAAAGTTCTTCCTCATAGGGGAGTACCGAGCGCTGACTATTAGATGTCAAGGAGGTGGGATGAAGTCAGAAAATAGCTCAGATGACTCACACAAACATATGGAAACAAAAAAAGGAAGTTGCAGAATAAATATGGTATAATGACGAATTCAAAACGAAGCAGAAGTAAACTATTATTTAGGGATATGTGCATATGTGATCTAACTCAAAGGAAAACCATGAGAGTAATTAAATATGAGAGTAGTTGCTTCAGAAGACTTCTAGATATTGGTAGTACCCTAATGTTTCTTTAACAGTGTTAGGTTTCATGGATGCTCATATAAGCTTTTACATATTTATATACATACATTTAACTTATACATGTGTTTTTAAATATAAAATATTTCATAATGTAAAAGTGAACTTTAAAAAGAATTATGAAGAATTATAGACTATAATTAATTCTTAGTTTTGAATTCAGGCCATGAGTGACTATTGCATGGCCACTCACATAAATACAAGATAGTTTTGTTTTAGTAAAATATTGGAGATTGTTAACAGCTGTTGGTTGTTAGCAGATAAGAGATACTGTTTCAAAAACCATTTTACTTGTTTTTTGGGGAAGAAATTGTAAACATTAAGTGCTTAAAATATTACTGGAAGAATATATGAAATGTAACAGTTTGTGGGTTGGCAGTGTTTAAAGACCTTTTAGTTTTCATTAGCTAACCTTTTGTACTTTTAAAAGATTATAATTGAAAGGACTTCAGTCACATAAGATACATTTTGAAAAGTTTAAGAGTATCATCTTCATATCATGTGCCTCAACATATGTTAATGTTAAAACAGTATTAGGTGATACAGAGCAGGTTTCTAACATTGATTAACATGGAAGCAGATGCTTTATTGGTAGAGCTCTTTACTCTGATTTTTTTTTTTTATTTCAGCATATTGTGAGGGTACAGATGTTTAGGTTATGTATGTTGCCCTTTCCTCCCCACTCCCCCCCAAGTCTGAGTTTCAAGTGTGCCCATCTACTCTGATTTTTTTATACTGTATTTAGTGCCATTATTAATATTCTCTCCCACTTTATCTTCTGTGAGACCTTGAGCTTGTTGATTGTAGCACCTTGATACCTTTTCAGAACAAATGTCTGAGGTATATTCCATTTGTTTGTTTACAGATACCTTAGATAGAACTTTAGGAGACAAACGGCATCTCGTGACTGTTGAAGTGGAAGCAAGGCCATCTGAAACATCGTCTGCTATGCCAGTGATTGAGTACGCTGCAAGTGTTAGCGAAGACATTTTGAAGGTCTCCCAAGAGGCCATTGAAAATGGAATTCATAGTGTGTGCCTTCAAGGTAAGGTACGCTTTTAGAGGAAGTGCTAGCTTCCCACTCAATTATTTAATCACTCCTTCTATTACATATTGTTGCAGTCTTTTTCATAATTTTGATAGTGTTTTCTCCCAGTTTCTTTGCATTTCTCAGTTACTCCTCACTTCATACTGAGTCATAGTACAATCGTTTTCCCTTGCCTAGGACCATTGCTTGGATCCCCAATGCAAAATGTGGCAATTACTTTACATTCCCTGATAATTCATCCGGGCACCTCCACAACTATGATTTCAGCCTGTGTCTCAAGATGTGTACAAAAGGTACAGAACTATTCTAATCCTTATTGCTTTATGGCAACTTTATGGCATATACTACCACTGATCTTGCAGAAAGCCATGCCTACAAAGCTTCACCTTGTGTCTTTGCCTCCTGAGGCTTGTGGTTACACAAGAAACAGGAGTTCTTACTATGGACAGTCTTTGATTTCTTAATCACCAGGTTTTTATTTGAAAGAGGATCTTAGAAATGACTGTGTAACACTGATTGCTATCGAAATATCCTCTGATTTTAGCAAAGAGGCAAGTTTAAGTGGCATCTCTGCTTTCCCTACCCCAGACACATGGCCATTAGAGGCAAGGTTGGTAGGTTTGAGTGGAGGACAGATCTGGGGTTAAATTGGTTCAAGATGGACTATAATCTAAAGGCCACTGAAAATTTAATATTGTTTCCAACTTTGGATTTCATGTTTATTCAAATGATTGCTTTAGTCAAGGACCATTGAAATCAGCTAAGTCCCACTCAATAACAGATTCAGGATAAGAATTTTCCCTTCTGAAAGCATCAAGCAATGTGGTCTTGGGGTGGTTATCTGAGGGGATGTCCTTGAGTGTTATGGACCCTCTGCTTCCTGCCTCACTGACCTAGCAGAGCTGGATTAACTCCCAGGAGTGTGGCGTGCTGGATGCTGAATCCATGCATTCTTCTCAGTGTTGAATTACCCTAGTTTTGTAGGTGATTGATTTTGCATTATAACACTTGCCTTTCTTTTTTTTTGAGACAGAGTCTGGCTCTGTTGCCCGGGCTAGAGTGCCGTGGCATCAGCCTAGCTCACAGCAACCTCAAACTCCTGGGTTCAAGCAATCCTTCTGCCTCAGCCTCCTGAGTAGCTGGCACTACAGGCATGTGCTACCATGCCCTGCTAATTTTTTCTATATATATTTTTAGTTGTCCAGATAATTTCTATTTTTAGTAGAGATGGGGTCTCGCTCTTGCTCAGGCTGGTCTCAAAATCCTGACCTTAAGGGATCCTCTTGCCTCGGCCTCCCAGAGTGCTAGGATTACAGGCGTGAGCCACTGCACCTGACCAACACTTGCCTTTCTAACCATTTTCTAATACTTGGACTGTTTGAGACCTGATTTTTCTATAGTTTTATTTGAATTCATAATTAATGTGATTAATTATAAAGTTAATTTAAATACTGTAAGCCCTTGACTTAAGGCCCAATATCTTTCATATGAGTTTAAATTCATACTTATTAGTTTTTTGATTAGAAAAACCTGTTTTGAAAAAATATTCACCTTAGAATATAGTTAGAAATATCACCTCCAAAGTAGGCATATTGTCGAGAACATTCAGCTTCAAGTAAAGTTTCTCTGGAAATCGATTTTAATATTCAAATAATATCAAAAAAATGATCCAATGTTTCCAAAGTAACTGCAAGACGTAACATATTGGTCTGTCAAAATGTAAGATTATAAAAATAAGATCAGGTATTTCTGAGTTGTTTAACCTTTTTAATAAGAGTGTTCTAGAGAACAGGAATTTTATGGGGGCTTACATTTAGTCTTTAGTTAGAATTCATTACTTTTACTAAAATACTCCTAATGGAAGTACTGCTACCCTTGTTAAGCTTCAAGGGGAAGCTCCTTCTCTTTGCTTGTGAGAAGTTAACAGTGCTTCGTATATTGAGTCATTCATGTTGTGCTTGTACTTCACTAGGCAGTGAGGACACAAATAGGATGATTATATTTTTCTCTACACAAAGGAGCATGTGATTCAGTGAGGGAATTAAATACAGCCAAACAAAGTATTAGAGAAAACAGGCAGAGTACCATAAAAGCTGGAAAACAGGAAACTGGGGAGGATTCTTGGAGAGAATATTTGAGCTGTGATGATTTTGGAGGATTTGGGCAAGATAGAGGGGACACTGCAGACAGATAAAGTCCCTTAGCCGTAGTATCATAGTGTTGGAAAAGTAAAATGGGGTCAGAATGTAGAGAAACCTTTAAAAACTACATTAAAGAGTTTGAACTTTGTTCTGAGACCAGTGGAAAATAAAAATTTTTAATCAGTACCCGAGGAATTAGGGTAGGGAAGAGATAGTCTGGGAAATGGATTAGGTCTGACGTAGGATACCAGCAATAGGAATGGAACTTTTACAGCTTACTTGGGGGAAAGGAAGTCCAAGATGCACATCCAAATGAACTGAACAGGAATGGAGAAAAGCAGAGTGTTTGGAAAAGAAATTGATGAGCTTAGGTTGGGGCCTATTGAAGAGCTATAGAATATTCCAACACTGTCTCAAAGCAGGCAGTGGAGTAGCACTCAGACTGTGGGCTGGACAGGATTTAAAGTTTTTGAGGAAGCCACATAGGTTTGAACTCTGCAGTTAATATTACCAAGGAAAAGATTGTGAAAGGCGGCTAAGAACAGTTCCATGAGCACAGTTTGTCCTTTTCAGTTACACAGAATGTAATCCTTTTCTTAGTTGTAGCACTTTTCCTCTTAATTTTTACCTTTTCCCACTCCATTTTATTCCAAAAGACATTTTGGTTTCCATATTCTTTATGTACATGGTTTTGGCCTTTGAAGTCTAAGATTTGAAACAGTTATCAAGAGGGTTTATTTTAAATAATGTGTTTCTCCTACCTTATTGTGTCAAATTTTTTTAAAGCTCTCCCCTTTATTTCCTTCCTTTATTGTCCTATGTGGAATGAACTGTAACAGTAGACATCAGGAGCAGAAATATGAAGTTTAAATATGAAGAAATGAATCTTTGAAAGGAAAGGAATATTTTCCTTGATTCTAGCCACATGTTCACAGGTGCTCTATATAATAAAGCTTTACTGAATACCCCCTTGCAACATACAAGAGATCTAGACAGTTATGCATGGAAATTCTTGATGACTTACGTTATCTTTATAGAGTTAAAGCAAGCTTATGTGTTTTTGTTAGAGCCCTAGCTTATCAAAGGAGGATTAACATTCTTTACTTTCTTTAGGCTCTGAAGAAAGCTAATAAGCAAGTTTTAGAGCCTCTGATGAACCTCGAGGTTACAGTAACTAAAGATTATCTCAGCCCTGTCCTGGCAGACCTGGCACAAAGAAGAGGGAACATTCAGGAAATCCAGACCCGCCAGGACAACAAAGTTGTTATTGGATTTGTTCCCTTAGCAGAAATGATGGTAGGTACTTTGTGACTGAAAAGCACATTTTTTTTTTTTTTAATTCAGGGGATATATATTCCAAGTGGAAACAGACAATAACCTGAAAGCAGCATCAGGTCTCTGATTTGGAGAATACATGTTAAGTTTTAAGCATCAGCAGCAGTTAGGACGTTGCAGAAATCCAGAAATTATAGCACTTCAGGAGGTTATTTCCAATTCTAGGACCACAACATTTGAGGTGTGCCATACCAAAATGTGGCACCAAGTGTAAATGACCGTTTTTTCTATTCCAAGCATTTGTCTTACTTTTGCCATCGTGAGTTCGAAGGCAAGTGTCATTCTCCCCCAACACCATCTTCTGCCCTAGAATAGGCAGGCACCCGCGTCCCAGCAGATTAGTAGGAAGTACAGTGTCATCTCACCAAGTGCCAGGACCACAAAATACATCTGCAGCATAGCTACACTACTGTTTTCTGTCATTTATAATACTTCAATCATTTTTTCAGGGGAAATTGATTATAAAAGGATCTGTTTGATGGAAGTGATGTAGCTAGGCCCCATGAGTGACATCACTTTTCCCTGATCATAGGCAAACAATAGCAGTAGGAAGAGAAACTTGATGGAATAAATGACTTAAATTATTTTGATTAGGGTTATTCCACGGTGCTTCGAACGCTAACATCAGGCTCAGCTACTTTTGCCTTAGAACTGTCGACTTACCAAGCAATGAGTCCCCAAGACCAAAGTACACTGCTTAACCGGAGAAGTGGGTTGACCTAGATGTTTTAGGTCCTTGGAGAGAACTACTTCTGTTTTCTGTAAGAATCATTTGTATTGCTTTAACTATTGGACAAATAAGACAGTGGCACTGGAACCGTTCATTTGTAATGAGAAATGTGCTTTGATGTTTAAAGTAAATGTACCTGACTCATGTTCATCTGTGAAGTTACTAAGACTCAGCCCTTTAGAATATATTGATTATAAGCTCTCACAAGATGCCAGATTTCTATATGTAATGTAAAATAAGAGGTTCAATCAATAAAAATTTTATTCAAAAAAAGTCTAAATCTTAATTTACATGATTTCAAAATCAAGTTGATTATAATACAAAGTGCTGTGGCCTCCTATGTGTTTCAGCTCATTTTTACATGTTGTCCTCATCGTTGCAATAGCCAGTAAAGAGAGGCTGTGCAGCTATTCCACGCCTAGAGACAGATAATAAAGATGTTTCACGTTGATATAACTCATCTGCTGCCTTCAAGAACTTAGTAGCTTAAACTAGAATCATAGCATTATTACTGAAAAAAGGAAAAATCACTCAAGATTACTAATGTGATTCAAGATAGAGTTGTAAGTTATACCACAATTCTATATATCTTTATAGGTATTCTTTTACCTATAAAAAATAATTCCCACTTTCTCCTAATTACTACTTAGGTAACAGGCATTTCTATTTATAGCCAAAAAAAAAAAAAAAACTAGTAGCACTGAATAAGGTTAAAAATTGCACTTAAATTATCCTGCTTGAGAAATAAGTATCTTACCTGAGCATTCTGCAGCGGTGCATTGTTAGTCTCCTGTAGGCATCATCTATATCTCTGACATTTTGGGGACTCCAGAGTCTCTCACCAACAGCACTTGCCCGAGGCCTAAAATTTAAACCACATGTTCCCCAAAACAGTTAAAATTCATGTTTTCTTAAGTACCTGAATTGTATGCTTGGGGAAATTCTTAATGCTTTCCTACTTACAAGCAGAAGGAAAGCTAAGGCACCTTAATTCTTAACACAAATGTTATCACTTAAATTTCATACCATAATCTTGGAGTGAGGTTAGTTGAATCCACATATTCTCCCCATAGACAAGCTTCTCCACCAAGGACAAGTTTTTTCTGTTCTTGAGTACCTACATTAAAATCATTGAAATGATCCATGTTAAGCAGTTCAAGGCTTGTACATAGAAGGAGGAATTAGTATTGCCTCTATCTTTATCCCAGGGCAACATTTCTCTCCTGCAGTCAGCAGGACCTAGGGAGATGTTCATGGTTGTGGCACAAAAAAGGTGGCAAACTTTATTCTCACCCATGGTTCCCAGCATGTGTTAGCATCACAGACATATGTGATAGCCTAGTATTAGAGATACTGTTTTATTTTGGTTTTACGCAAACTTACTTGGATACCAGAAACCATTTTTTCCTTGATGTGCAGGGAATTCAAGGTGGAATGCTAGTTTTTTTTTAATGGGCTGTGACCACCATGCCTGCCTTTAGTTTCTATCTCTCAGAGAATCATGAGGACCTATTTTTTTTTTAACAGTAATTATAGGTTTTTGATCATCAGAAAATGTGTTCTAGAGAAAGTTATATCAATTCTCAATAGACCTACAGTTTTGAAATTTTAAACACCAAAATCTTTTTTCAAAGGAAATTTTGTGCTAAAACTTGATATACAAAACTGAACAAAGTAGAACTGTTCTTTTTCTCCTTTTCCTTTTTTTTTTGTACAGACAGGGTCTTGCCATGTTGCCCAGGCTGGTCTCGAACTCCTGGGCTCAAGCAATCCTCCTACCTCAGCCTTCCAAAGTGGTAGTATTACAGGTGTGAGCTGCCACACCTGGCCTAGAACTGTTCTTAATGAAGGGGGTCTGAACGCCTGAAGCTCCATCACTCAGACACATTCCCTCCTGTCACCCTGTCCCCGCCAAGGATGCTTACTTAGAACTCGTATGACTACACAGCCTGAAATCCACTTAACTGCTCTGGGAGACATGTGATTTAAGTTTTAGCTATAGCTTTGGTTAGGTATCTTACGCTGGAGAGAGTTCAGAAGAAGAAATACAAAGTTAAACAAACAGCTTTCAAACGTAGAAAGTGACAAGACTCATCAGTGAAAATGGAGATAAAATCTATAAGGGATCTACTTTTGACTTTCTAATATTTAGGCAAGTATATTACATGGTTTCTTTCACAGAGTTTAAAATGATACTGAGTTTTTATCTTTATTTAACACACTGACTACCATGTGCGTTGTATTTAACTCAGGCTAGTTTTGACCCAGGACATCATGAAGCAAAACCCCTCAGTTGGTTCAGTGAAAATCTTACTTTTTGATGTTCTTATTGTTACAATTTATATTGATTTAATTCTAAAAATGTGGATTGTGTTACATATAACTCGCACACAGAAAACCATAAAAGATAACAAATTAGAAAGGATCATTTTGTTTTAATAAAACACGGTAGCCCCAGGGAAAAAAATTTTTTTCTAGTGTGGCAGCCAATGTGTTAAATACACAAAAATCAAGAGTCAAGCATAAAAGGGAGGGTAGTTAGGTAATATCTAGCTGAGGACTTCCTGAATAGGAGATTAGGGAAGAAAACTAACAAACCAAGGCAATGATGGTTGCTTCACTTACCCGCAAAATTAAGAGGTTCCGTCTTATAGTATTGTTTCCAGTCTTGTCCATAACTAATCAAATCTAAGTACCAAGGAGCAGAAATGATTACAGGGAAACCAGACGCTGTGATTTTACTTAGTTCATCAAGATACCCGTTGCTTTTCCACACTTCAACTGTTGTGCCTGGCTGAAGCTATAAAAGTTACAAATTGTAATACATATTATTAGGTCTGGCAAATACAGTAGATAAAATTGAAAGTTTAAGGCATTATGGCTAAGCATATAATTTTCAAAGATCCATGAAAAAACATACATTTTCTTTTTTCCTCTTTCCTGCAGATTTAGTACCATACTTTATTCATTGTAGGGATTTAAAATTAGAAGTTTCATCCACTTTAAGGTTGGATATTTAACTTTTGCCTATGTATGACACCACGTATGTGCAATAAACTAAGGCTGAGATTTGCATTTTAGTATCATTTCTACCACACTAAGTTTTACTTACTTTGGAACTATGAGGATGTCACTAATACGTCTAGAAAGGTAATACTAGTAGGTCGACTCACCGATTCTCAATTGCCCCAAGGAAAATTAAGAATTCTGATTATGTCAAAGAGAAAATACTGTTAAAAATATATGTATACATTGATAATTTTACTTACTACAAAGCTATTTTAATAGCAATAAAGACTCATTTGTGCCGGGTGCGGTGGCTCACGCCTGTAATCCTAGCTCTCTGGGAGGCCGAGGCGGGCGGATTGTTTGAGCTCAGGAGTTCGAGACCAGCCTGAGCAAGAGCGAGACCCTGTCTCTACTAAAAAATAAAAAGAAATTAATTGGACTAAAAATATATAGAAAAAAATTAGCCAGGCATGGTGGCACATGCCTGTAGTCCCAGCTACTCGGGAGGCTGAGGCAGGAGGATTGCTTGAGCCCAGGAGTCTGAGGTTGCTGTGAGCTAAGCTGACGCCACGGCACTCTAGCCCAGGCAACAGAGTGAGACTCTGCCTCAAAAAAAAAAAAAAAGACTCATTTGTTCTTACTGTCTGGAAAAAAATTCAAAGTACTTCTATTTGTGATTCATAATGAGATGGTGGGGAAAGAAGGTAGAAGGGAGAGATGAAAAGGAGGAAGCATTAAGTCTTATATTATCAGAATCAGATGCAGTCTTCACAATTCTTACCTTCACTCCATCATCAAAAACCTCTTGCCAGACAATGGATCCTTTCTTTATGGTTGCAATAATATCCAAAAGCCTAGCATTGCAAAAAATCACAAAGTTCAGATTGAAAGCTCTAAAACATGCACATTTTCTACCAAGGATTACTTGCAATGTTGAGAGGTCCCTTTCAGTATAACAAAGCTTTATAGCAGAATCAGCTATAGTTGGGCATTGACCCAAGTAGTTCCTTCTTTCTAGCACATGGTATAGAACCTAAAATAGTATAGGGATTTAATAGTCATTAGCTGGAACGAGTGTGTCCCTAAGATATGAAGAAGTGACCCCAAATTGAGTTGATAGGCAAACTCATAGGAAATTGTACCAACAACAATCTCTGATAATTTTGTGACTTTCTTAGAATGGAAACCATAATCTAGCCTGTCATATCACCTAAATAACATTCAACAGCTGCTGATAATCAGTCTGCAAATATTTACACGTATTTAGAAAATGCCAGGTACTCTGCAGATTGTTTAGTAAAACAGAAGGATGTGCAACTGTGTGTGGCCCATGAAGCCTAAAATATTTTACTGCCTGGCCCTTTATGAAAAAAGTTTGCTGATCCCTATTATAGAGCAGCACTGTCCAGTATAACTTTCTGCAATGATGAAAATGCTCTATGTATATGTATATGTGTGTATATATATATATATATATACACACACACACACACACACACTTTCCAGTATGCTAACCACTGGCCTTATCTGGCATTTGAACACTTGACATGTGGCTAATGCAACTGAGGAACTGAATTTTTTAATTAATTTAAATATAGCCACATGTGGCTATGGCTACCATATTGGACAGCACAGAAATAGAGCAAAAGATAAGCTCCTGGAATTAACAAAAGGGAATGAATTCCAGGGGCTGGGTGGTGGTGAAGACTTCCCAGGGTAGCTAGGGCTTGGAGCTGAGTTTTTAGAACAGATGACTGCATTCCTATATTTCAACAGTCATTGCAAAATGCTTAGAGTCACCACGTTATTGATTTAAAGAAAGCAGTGGATATCGCTTCCTTCTTCGGTAATTTTTCACATCTATGCTTTGGCAAGGGGTGGAGAGAAAATGAAAAAATATAGTACTAATAGCTTAAACACTGAAAAAATACAGCACAGTGCTAAAAAAATAGCTTAAACTTTTACAAAAAGCATTGATGAAATACAGAAGTAGACTTTCCAATAACTTACTTTTGAATATAGAAAGATTCTAGTTTTCTGAAATCATCGCCAAAACCTTTGTCCTTCATGAAATTTTGTATTTTTGGATTTGATTCCCTTAAACAAAAACAGTGATTAAAATTTCATTAAACGTTTAATATGCCCAATTATTTAAAGCAGCACATATTCCTAACATCAGTTGTACAGACTTAAAACTACTAAAATTTATAGGGAATAAAAGCCTAAAAACATAATTAAGAGTTTAATTTTCCATCACAAATAATTTTTTCCAGAAGCTGATTTCCTGTAAAAATGGCTATCTTTACCCACCCATCTCTCTCCTCCACCTAAAGTTATTTGCAAAGAGGATTTTTATTTGGAAAATCTTCCCCATTTAATCATTGCCCTTTTTCATTAGAAACGTTCATTTCACAGTAGTGTCTTTTTGAATCTCCATTTTCTTCTCTGTTTTGATTCTCCTTCCAAAGCTTTTACTTTGTCATACCATTCAAATGTACATTCTACAAAAGTCCACCATCTCAGGAGCTATATTTCCCAGTTTAAACCCTTACAAGCAGAGACATCTACTTCAAATACAGCTTTTTTTAAAAAAAAAAAATGGGGGTTTTAAATAATCATCTTACCAACAGTGAAAATCCACTTCATCTCCTCCCAAATGAATGAATTGATCTGGAAACACCTTAGTAATTTCTTTGAAAAATGTAGTAAGGAAGCTATAAGTTGTATTCAGAATAGGGTTTATAGGTCCAAAAGTGTCCAACTGTTTTTTTCCAGCGTAACATGGAGTCAGAAGGTTTTTCTGACCTAGAGAAGAAAACATGATTCTTTTTTAAAGAAGTGTATTTATCACAAAGACCTGGCTTTGCATATCATTCTATTACTTTATTTTGCTGAAGCTATAAGAGGTTTCATACACAAAAGATAAGCACGTTTACTAGGAGTTACTGTGGTAATTTCTTCCAAATAAGATGAGGGAGAATTGGTTCCTGAGTTCTATCTGTTTGCTTTTCCATCCAGCCTCTCTCCAAGATTTTACCCACTTCAAATATTAATGACTCCCAGATCGTCAGCTTGCCCCAACCCTTGTCCTTGAGCTTCAGTGCATATTTCGAATTCCCTGCTAAATGCAACTGGAAATCCTCGCTGCACTTCAAAGATGATCTATCAAAAACCAGCATCTCCACTCCGTAAAATCCCTCCTCTAGCTTCTGATTTTCGTATTCTAATATAGTAAGGATAAAATCTATACCTCTTCCCTTTCTTGCAGTCAGTAAGTTGCCAAGTTCTATGGATATTTCCAGAATGTCAGTTATGTCCATTATTTTCCATTCCCGCTATTCCCCTCCTGGTGTAGGACTTCAGTCTCTTTCCCCTTCCAATCTGTGACTTTCACAAAAGTTCTCCCAAAGTATGGCTCCCTCTGTATGTCACTCCTCTGCTCAGAAATTTTCACTGGTTTCCAGTGTGTCCTAATGAAACCCACATTCTTCACCCAAGGCCCTCTATGATGTACTTTTCCAGATTACTTCCCTCTATTCCCCGTGTCTACCCTAATAATATTTATTGAGCAATTATAAATGCTAGGTACATTTATGCTCATTATTTAATCCTCAGAAAAATTACATGATAGCTATTTTTAGAAATAGGGAAACTGAAGATGAAATGTTATATAACTTGCCCAAGGTCACCCAATTTATAAACGGTAGAAGCAGGATTCAAACCCAAGCAGTTTGGCTCTAGAGCCTAAGTTCCTCATCACAACCCCATAATGCCTCCTGCTCTTCACTACACTCTATTCCACTATCTACCTGTCAAGCATATCTCATACTTTTTGCATGCCTTTCCTCATGCTATTTTCCCTCTACCAGAAACACGAATATATCCTTTGCTTCCTCAAAAGCATTTTAAGTGGTACCTCATCCATGAAACTGTTTCTTGAATTCACTTCTACTTGTTGTACTCATTTTTTATGTTTTCCTTTATCCCTTCTTTATAATTTAGGCAGTACCTAGACACAGTGACTGGCTCACAGTAGATACGTAATAGTTATTGAATCACATTTGTCAATAGTGCTACTGCCATACAAATCACGGTTAAGAACAAAATGAACAAACACCGAGTCATAAAACAAGAGATGCAGGGCCTCAAATGTTCACTTTTTGCAACTTATCAAATACAAACTCCTTACCTTTTCCCCAAGACTGCATATGTCCAGGGGTATCAAATTCCGGTAGGACTCGAATCCCCCGTAATCTGGCATATTCAATCACCATATGGACATCATTTGATGTATAAATATGAGACGGAGAATAGCTTCCCTGTAAAAGCCACATTTACTCAAGTTAAAATGTACAAAGTGAGGCCGGGCGCGGTGGCTCACGCCTGTAATCCTAGCACCCTGAGAGGCTGAGGCGGGCGGATTGTTTGAGCTCAGGAGTTCGAGACCAGCCTGAGCAAGAGCGAGACCCCGTCTCTACCAAAAATAGAAAGAAATTAATTGGACAGCTAAAAATATATAGAAACAATTAACCGGGCATGGTGGCGCATGCCTGTAGTCCCAGCTACTCGGGAGGCTGAGGCAGGAGGATTGCTTGAGCCCGGGGGTCTCAGGTTGCTGTGAGCTAGGCTGACGCCACGGCACTCACTCTAGCCAGGGCAACAAAGTGAGACTCTGTCTCAAAAAAAAAAAAAAAATGTACAAAGTGGATTTGGTCCTGGAAATTGTTAACAATCCTGTTTTCACTTTGATAGCAGATTTTTTCACTATCACAATGTATTAAATAGTTCCATGTGATGTTGGATGACTCATTTAAAAATAATATAGTATCATAGCTTCAGGAGTAGGAAATTTAGAGAAAACAGAAAGCCAGTTTCTACTAAGCCACACATACCCCAAGGATGATGGCCATTTTGGGTCTTTTGTCAAATCATTTGTTTACTGTATCTTATCAATAAATGGTCAGTATACTTTGGGTTAATCTCAGATCAACTGATAGAAATATCTATCTCCACCAGTGCTTCCTGTTCCTGTTTCAAGAATGTCTTCTATCATGTTTTTGTTTCTTGTTGTTTTTTTTTTTAGACAGAGTCTTACTCTGTCACCCCTGCTGGAGCACAGTGGTGTCGTTACAGCTCACAGCTACCTCAAACTCCTAGGCTCAAGCAATTCTCCTGCCTCAGCCTCCCAAATAGCTGGGACTATAGGTGTGTGCCACTACACCTGGCTAATTTTTTCTATTTTTTGTAGAGATGGGGTCTCACTCTTGCTCAGGCTGGTCTTGAACTCCTGGCCTCAAGTGATCCTCCCGCCTCAACCTCCCAGAGTGCTAGGATTATAGGCGTGAGCCACTGCGCCCAGCTCAATCACGCTGTTTCAACTTCATGTAACCAAATAACAAAATGTTTCCAATGTGAAACCTCTGAAAATACTGCTCTTGTCAATTTTAGAATCAAACTTCACACGTTATTATAATTAAAAGCATAGCTGTTGTCTTTTAGTCACTGTAATTAGTATCAGCTTTAAAAGTTCCCCCATAAGACTCTATGATAAGTGACCTTATTATTTTTTTTTTAAAGATTATCTCAGTCCCTTTTATAGGTCTCTTGAAAAATTAAAACTCATTATTGGTTGCAACTAAACATAACGGTCCATTAAAGGTGTTAATTAGCACATTTCTCAAAGTATAGGCTATAAGTACTCAACTTTTGAAAAGTAGTCTTGCCTCCTGAACCTCTCTAAATCAAATATGTATCAAGACTAAATCTAACTACCCGTTTACAGTACACACAGGGGTCACCATGGGGACGCAGTCAGCAGAAGTGGGACTGCGGGAAACTGTAGAACACGCAGCTCAGTTTCTTCAACAGTAACAAATAACAAGGACAAAGACATGGGGGAGGGGCCCTATAGAGCAAAAGAGGACATTAAATGACCACAATGTATGGACCTTATTTCCTCTTTAAAAAAGAGGAAAAAACACTTGAGAAAATGTAAATACTGATTGGCTTCTAGATTATTGTTAAATGTTTAGCTGCGATAACGTATTACGGTTATATTTTTAAAAATAGGCCTTTTTACAGTGAGATGATGTCTGGGACTTGATTCAAAATAACAAGACAGGGGGATGCTCGCAGGGCTGTAAGTGATGCAAGATTGGCCATGTATTGATTTTTGAAGCTGGGTGATGAGGACATGGGAATTCATTAAACTATTCTATTTCTGTATATGTTTGAAATTTTCTGTAATAAAAAGTAAAACAAAAGCAAACAAACACAAGTGCTGCTAGCATTTCAGCTTATAATATATCTTAACATTGGAGAAAGTTTTAGAATTGTGGCCAGAGGACAGAGTTTAGAGTCCTGGCTCTGCCAACTCCTAACTGCAACTTTAGACGAGGCATCCAGCTTCTCTGGAGGTCAGGCAGTCTGCTTGTATTGCAGGGAGATTAAACCGGGTGAGGGTCCCTCCCAGCTCCACTGCTCTACAACAGTCAATTGAACACTTCCAACTGAGACCACCATTATTTTCTAAGAAAGAGCTCTCACTTCGACAATTCCCTACTTCACGTAGTTTTTCAGAGAAAAAAGTCATTTACAGATTCTGTTAAGAACAAATATACTATTGGACTACTTGATAAATATAGTATCTTAACTACACATACTTTGTGAATTATTCGGGTCTTCTACATTAAGTTTTAAAAATTTATACTGTCCCTAGAGATTGTTTACATTTATAATAACATTCACAACAACAAAAACATAACAGTTTCATGAATCTAAAATGCTAAGTCATAGCCTAAGAAAGAAAAAATTAAAAACAACATCTAACTTTGATTCGATCCATAAGAAAAAACATTTAACCTACAAACTTCTAATGAAGCTATACCAAAGGTTTTTGTAGACAGACTACAGTAACACGATTTACTCACTTTATTGCTTAACTCAGGAAAAGTGATGCTCTGATAAGGGAAAGACTCATCGTCAACTATGTGCCAGTGGAGAACATTAAACTTATTAAAAGCCATGGCATCCTGCAAGCAAACGTTAAAAAGTTATACACTACACATATAATATACAACCTGTATTACATATCTACATTTGGGATTGCTTCCAGTAAGTCTGCTTCCTTTTAAACTTTCTTTTTCAGCACAGAAAGAATGTGGAAGAAATATAAATTTTTCATTGTATTACTTTACATGACACGTCACCATTCAGAAAGCCTATATAGATTTCCTATTCTAGACAGTGAGCTCTAACTTTGCTTTCTGGGACTAGAGCAAGCTTATAAACTCCTGGTATTTAGGAGTCTGCCACGAATGGAGAATCGTTCTTGGCTGCTGCTGCATTTGGGAATACAGCAAAAGAAAAATGGGACATTCATTTAAGTGTCAGGGCTTATAATTCCCACGGTTCTGAAATTTGAATCCCAGCCCTTACGAATGAAAAGAAATTCATTACAAACTAAATACTACTCCCAGATACATTTTTGAGCAAATTGATATATTGATTTTATGTATACTCTGGAGGAATAAATATAATTTTTATATGAACGGACTATTAGAAAAAGATAAAAATAGTAAGAGGGAAGATTTGTCCTACCAAATAATCAAAACAGTTTACATAGAAAGGGATCATGCAAATATATACATATATTGAAGGTAATTGGAGGGTTTTCATTGTTAGAAAAAGGGTACAAATAGAGGTGTCGACTGGAATTGAGCTGATTAGTACGATCGCATGGTTTTTAATATAGATCAGTGTGATTGGCAAGCTTTTTACATAAAGGGCCAGTTTCTGTTGCAGCTACTCCCTCCCTCTGTAGTTGTAGAGTGAGACAGTCTGTGAACAAACTTACGTGGCTATATTCCAGCAAAACTTTATCTGCAAAACTGGGTGGTAAATTGGATTTGGCCCTTTGGTTATAGATTGCCAATCCCTGACATAGACAGATAGAGAAATAGGGAAAGACGCAGATGTTCATACAAATGTATACAGACATACACGCACGTATATTTTCCAGCTCTGTCTGTTCAGAGGGCCCAGACTTTGGTTTCAAAATGTTGTTCACTACCACAAAGGTTCCTTGAAGAAATGTTTGAATTCAGACTGGGACCGGGAAAAATAAGCCTGGAACGTCATATGCTAAAAAGAAAGTGCTCAAAGATTGAAGGGGACATGCCAAGAGGATCTAAGAGCCAACTTAAAGGACTCCCACTGGCCAAACCTGGGACAATTTGACTGTTAAAAATAATAAATAAATGAAAGAGAAGGGAATGCTCGACCTTATAGTAAAATGCCAACTAATAAACGATGGCAGGAATGATGAAATCAGAAAAATCACCTTTGTAATAACTGATCTAGGCAAAAATCATCTGTGGATGCTCAAACTAGTGGGTGAACACTGGATGAAGAATGGGAATTTTACATAGTCTCAAAATTTCTCCCCACGAGATAGTTATATTAATAAGTACAAAATACTTTTTAACTATCATGGCAGTAGAGAAACTTGGCAGATGATATCTTAGCGAAGTTATAAGTGAACATTACCAGAATGAAATAAGACAGTGTGCCACCCGACAGGCACCGAGAAGAAGGGAGCATCACTTGTCTTTATTCCTGCAAAGCAGACAAGCTAGGGTATACTCCGCAAAGTAACTGACGTTTACTCTTCAAAAATGTGTGGTCTTGAAAGACAAGGAAAAATTAACAGTTCCAGACCGAAAGTGGCCAAAGAGACAACAAGTAGATGGCCTGATCTTGGACTGGATGCTGAACCTATAAAAGACATTGTTGGAACAAGTGAAATATGAATGGGGTCTGTGAATTAGATGGTAGTACTATGTCAATTTCCTGATTTTGATGGTTGTACTGAAGTTATTAAGATGTAACCTTTTTAAAGAAATTCAGTACTCCTGCAATATTAAGGGGTAATGAGACATATGTGCCCATATAGTTTATAAAAAAATATTTTTAAATTGGGCAAATAAGACAAATATGATATGTTTTTAATAAATTTTACTAAATATTTAATATGTAAATAAATATAAAATTTTACAATTGGGGTATCTGGGTAAAGAGCATATGGGCATTCTTTATAATCTTCTTAGAACTTTTCTGTGAGTTTAAAATTACTTCAAAATAAAAATAAAAACAACTTCTAAAGCTATAGAAACTAAAACCACCGGTACTAGCCCAAGAAGATAAACTGGTAAAGACTGAGAGTTCAGAAACTGACTAATGTATTTATGGGAATTTAGTGTTTAATATTATAACTGAAAGCAATGGGGGAATTATAGCTTGCTCAAAAATGATGTTGGGATTACTGGCTAACCCTTTGGAAAATAAAATTAGCTACCATCTCTGACACACTAAAGTAAATCTTAACTAAGTCAAAAATTTAATAGGAAAAAGTATAATATTGAAAGAAAATGACAGGTTATTTTTATATTTATACCCTTGTTGTGGAGAAGGCCTTCCTTAGCATATCTCCCAAGACCAAAACAATAAAGGATAAGATTGAAAGATAGTACTTCTTTAAAAAATTTCTTTTATAAGTGAAAGACACTGTAAACATAATTTAAGAAGCAAATTTAGAAAAATTGCCAACATATGATGGATAAGTATGGAAGCATAAGCAAATATAAAAGTATCAGTGACACAATGTATAGACAAATGTAACATTAAAACATTAAAGAAGGTATTAACATTCCAGAAGACAAAACGGACATAGGAAATACATTTGCAGTTTGTAATATAAAAAATACAAATAGCTAATAGGAGGCTTATAGTCACTAAAAAGCAAGGAAGTACAAATTAAAACAAGGAGATACACTTTATCACCAGATTAGCGAATTGCATGGCAAAAGTTTGCCACACTGTTGGCCAGGTATAGTGGCTATGACCTGTCTGGAGGCAGACGGACAGTATGTACCAAAAGATAAATTGTGTACATCTTTAAGCCCAGGAATTCAGTTGTAAGAATTTATCCTCAAGAAATAACCTTGACAAATGTGCAGATAGTATAAGAATGCTCACTGTACTGTACTATTTATGATAGTAAATTAACCAAGATGTCTATCACCATGAGTCTGGTTAAATATATCATGGTTCATTAGAATCAAATATTCAACTGTTTAAAAAGGTAGCAAAAGTACAGTCTCATTTAGTTTTTTAGGAAGTCACACTTCCTAAAAATTAATATTCATTTTTAAGTCTAAAGTGAGAAAAATGGGATATAAAAATTTGTCAATCTTTGATAAATGAAATTATGGGATGAATGCCTATTTTATGTGTATCTCTATTGTTTTAACTTTTTACATGAAGCATTTCTTTCATAAAAGTGACCAGAATATCTTTTGAATAAAAAAATGCAAGGTATTAATGTAAATGTAAAAATAATTTTTAATAGCATGGTATATTCATAAATGATCAAGTGAGGGTACACAAAAACATGGGAAGAAAACCTCCCCACCCCTCAAATTGGCAGGTGATGGTGAGGATGAACCAATAAAATGTCCATAGGAGAAAATAGTTATTATCAACCTTCTTCCTGACTCCAACCACCTCTGAGCTTCCATATTCCTTTGGTACATTTCCGTAGGTATAAGGCAGCTCCCTGACCCCTTTTCTAATGCTACTTAAAAAAAAAAGTAAATGGTGGTTACAAAATAAAGGACACTAACTAGAAGTATGATGGCCAGGTATTCCTAACCAGAAGTCTAGGCACATGATTTGACGAATGGAAGTACAGGCGGAGGGCCAACACACAGTATTAAAACTGTCTTTCTCATAAATACGTGGCTAAATACATGCTGTATGTGGCCCTCCCAATGAAAACAGGAATGTGATTCCCTAAAGGGAGCCTCCACTTCACAGCTGAGGAAATACACTTCCCTAGGGAGGCAGGGAAGAATGCCCAGTGCTCATACTTAATACAAGAAAAACATATCCCCCCCAATCCCAATCTACACAACAGTTTAAGTGATCAACATAAAGTAACAACATAAAGGGGACACATCTTCAAAACAATGGATTAGAATAAAGTAATTACTTACCAAAGTTTTAAGAATAATCTTAAGTGGCAGATAGTGTCTGGATGTATCAATTAGAATTCCTCTGTGAGGAAACCTTGGAGAATCAATAATGTTGGATTCATTGATGGTGAACTATAAGACAAAACAAAATTTTGATTTTGTTTTGGAATCTTCTCTTAAGTTCAATAAAGACTACGTCTATCTATACAAGTATTGGATAAAAGATTAATTCAGAACAAAGTAAGTATGAAATTTACATTTATCAGCTAAGATAAATATTTGGGAAACCTTCAGGAAGCAATAGCTAAACAGGTTACATTTTTCTAGTAATAATAATTATCTGACAATTTTTAGTAACATAATAATCATACTTACAGTACCATAAGAATCTTGATAAATTAACTGGCTAAAGGTCTCTAAACCTATGGAAAGTAAAATTTATTGCATTAATTTATAAAACAACAAATTGAGACAATAAAAGTTGTATTAGCCAAACATAGACTCATAACCAGGTAAGGCAAATAAAATTAAACAGTGTTATACCTACACTCTCTTAGCATATTTTCTAAAATCAAGGCTGAATTAAAAAAAAATTCTCATTGCCTTCTCTATTCATCTAATAAGAGTACTTTACTTCATTTTACCCATACCTAAGGTTTGTTTGAATGTTAACACAAAAAAGAACAGTGATATAATAAAATACCAGTTCCTTAATAATTTATAGTATTATGAGAAAGAATTTATAATATTATAGTCACTTTAGAAGATACCTAAATTTAACAGGAGAAAAAGCTTAAAAAAACCACCATGAAACTATCAATAAAGGCCCAATTTACAACTTACAGTGTTTTAAGGTGCAAAGTGTTACAGCTGCAAAGACTACTTCCTGAACATTTTTACTCAAGTGGATTGTTCCCTTAATATACTAGATGATAGACTAATTCCTCTAACTGGTCTTGACTTTATCAAGATTCATCATTCTAGCTGGCAGCTATATAGCCAGGGACATTTTTAACCTGAGAATAATAGTTCAAAGTCATTTTTGCTATTCTTTCCTCTCTCCCCATCCCACCCCCAAATACAGGTTCATCCAAGGAAGAATAACTTTGAAATTTTCTGTTAAGTGGCAATACACCTAATTATCAGTTTAGAGTACAATGCTTTGAAAGTCTGATGGAAAACAGAAAATAAGGACCTCTTGGCCTAGAATCTAGTCACTGCACACTCTAAAGTTCTTTATTGGTATGGATAAGGACAGACATCAATAAGGGTCTATTCTCCCTATCAGACCCCAGACAAGACAGGCAGATCAGACTAATAAAAGCTTAAAACCACATAACATTATATATAAATGATCCAAATGATAATGACCACAGTTACATTTGTAGTAAATATCTATAGATTTGATCTTAACACATCATCGTTACAATTCATGTAATATTGAAATTTTTTTCAACTCTTCTATTGATACATAATAGATATATACATTTGGGGGTTACATGTGATAATTTAATGCATTCATATAATACATTATATGAATTGTAAAGATCATGTAATGTGTAAAGATCAAATCTAGAGATATTTTCATATTCTATTTTGAAATAAGATAATATCATTCTTATGGCTATAAACACATATAGCGTAACAGTGATTATTTTGGATAACAGTCTGAGTCAAATCCCAAGCCTTCTTTAAAGATTTGTGATTATTATAACTTAGGTTGGTTTAGTTCATATTAAAAAATTTCCTTTCTAAAAACTCTATTTGGAAGTTAGTACAGTATCTTCTTCTAAGAGGTGAAAAACTTTTGAACAGCAAAAGTAAATGTCCTGATGCCAACCTTTGAAGTTCAGACTCTGATACTCACAGGAAAAGCTTTTTAGATTCCTCTCTGTCCACTGCCTCTAACCAACTCTAGAGCATACTTAGCTTTTAACACTGTTCCTATAAACTTGATTATGTTTCTAAGTCCACAGGAATTTAAAATTGGGGAAGAGAGATGCTTGCTACTGAAGGCAGCAAGAAGTGATAGCTCAAACAAAATCTCCTAATCAGAACAGGTTGGGGCCATTTATAGCTCTATAAACATTACAGTCCCAAGAGCATCAGTGAATTACAGGACTGTAGGAATGTAATAACCCACAAACATTGTTTGTAAGGTCAAATGATGTTTCTCCCATGCTTGAAAGAATACATGTTTAATGGAAATCATCTTGGAACTACTGAACAAAACTTTCTGTAAAGGGTCCAATGCAGCAAAGTTTTCACAAAGCACCAACTTTTAGTTTGTGCTTGATTTCACAAAGCACTAATTAAAAATATTCCTTCACTAGAAAACAACAACGAAACTGCATAGAACTTACCTCGTAATGCTCCCCAAACTCTGTTGGCTTTGAGGAAAGCCACTGGTTCTTTCACAAGTAAAGTATCTGTATTGGAGATTTAAAAAAACACTTTTATTAATCCCTCAATGACACACAATAAATTTCCTAAATGTGTATCATTGGTATTTCTGGATCATTCTTTTCTCTTGAGCACCACACCTGTTTCTCCAGCTGCCGCCTGTATGTCTTCACATAGATGTCCTATAGATTCTTCAAACTCCCTAGGCCCAAAACGGAACTCATCCCTCCTTCCTTCCTCTTCCACACAATTCAACCTGCTGGTCTCCTGCGTTCCCCCCCATCAGTGAGTCAGTCACATACCATCCAGTCAGCTGAGTAGCTCATGTCAGGAATCGTTACTGCCACGATTACTCATTTTCCCTCCAACTTCCCCTCAACGTTAGCAGGGTCCTAGTTAAGCCAAGATTTTAGGTCAAAAATGCAAACGTCTCTCGGTGCCCATTATTCCTTGGTGACACCTCAAGTGTCACTCAAATCTTCCCTTCAGGCCAGAGAGTTATCTCTACTGTTTTCCCTTTAGATTTTTGCTATTTGCCCTGCACCCATCTTCCCTCAATAACATCCAAATCTGCCTTATTGAAGACTTACTCCCTAACTCTTTTTACCTTAATTCAGCTTTGTCCCACTCAACAAAGATAATTTAGCTTTGTCTCACTCAGTGACAAGTTCATACCCATCTAGAATGGGGCTCCAGTTGGCCACTTCTTATGAGGCACTAATCTTTGCAGTTTTGAAATCGTACTGTGCCTAAGACTGGCTCAATAGTCACTGCAATCTTTTAGAGAGGTCTGGGGTGCAATCAACCCCAGATAAAGCACCAGAGGGTATAGAGATCGAAAGCCAACGGGTGTGACAGTGGGTCTTTGCCACGGCAAAGACACTAAGAGCTGGGGGTTGATGACTTAGTACTATACCCTCTGGGCTGCCTCATCACCCTCCGCCACCTCCACCCAGACGCTCACAGGAGAGTTGGTGGCAGGTAGGCAAAAGAGCTCTACCAATTGTGTGACTGTCTTGGGTAACGGTCTTCGGACAAGATAGCATTTTCCATCAGAAAGCCACCGTGACAAGGTGGCTAAATGCCAGGCTGAGAACTATATTGCTGTTATGAGTACATCTAGTCATGTTTCCTCTCCATCTATATAAAATTCTTCATCAGCTTCCTAAGAAGCTCACTGTTCCACTGATCACTTTAAAAGCATTTTTTGCCACATTATACTAATAGTTTTGAGATCTCCCAGAAATAGCACAAAGAGCCACCTAAAACATTTAAAACGTTAACATGTTGCACGTCCTTGATGCCAATTATTTTCCAGTAGCTGAGGGCTGATATAAAAAGGATTCTAATTCAATGGAAAATATATATAGCAATTAGAAGGAGATTTGGTTTTCCAGATATATGGACACATAGCTATATAATTTCAATTTTTATTTCAAACAAAATTGTGTTAATAATGATCACCTCCCTGATGTGGGACAGGAATGGCATCTTTAACTTGTCAGTTTCCCCTTCTATACCTTTTTTGCACCATATGCGCTTCTGGTGGGTAGATATACAAATAACATATCAATACATTCTCCTTTAAAGATAAAATATTATAGATAAGGCTAAAATCCCCTTTGAGATGCCCAGCCAACCCCCTCCACTCTCCTCAGGAGAAACACTTCTCAGGCCTTTTCTAAGCTTCACATATACACACAAGGAGAACATTGCTTTGCGGGCACGTTCCAGCATGTGTGGATAGATAAATGGGGTCTTCCGCTACACATTACCACATAGCTTTCTTTGTTCAACTCAGCAGTTTATCCTGGCAAGCTCTCCACGTCTGTTCTTTCTTAACTGTTGTCTAGTACTCGTGAGTGTGGATTGACAAGATATATTTAGCCATTCCTCTGATGGACACTGAGTTTTGTTTACAACTCTTCACTAGTATAGGCAAACTGCATCAAACATCTTTGATGTATGTAACCATTTCTCTAAAGTAGAAACTAGCCCACTATGGTTCTCAGGGTATGCATATTTTTAATAGTGTTTTAACACTTGTCACTTCCTCCAACATTTTCTCTCACTTCGGATATTTGATATCTTTTCGATACATTTTCCATTCATATGTGTTCCTTTTATCAACTAGTTTGAAAACTTAGAACCCGTTTATCCTTAAGCCAGAAAATTTCACAATTACCTTATCTCAAGAAGCTTCCCTTTCACAATCAAGATGGTTTGCAGAGCTGACTGGAAGATAAGCTATGGCTCTCCCATCAGTACATTCCATTTTCTGGAATTTACAACATGCCATCTGTACAATGAAGCTGACAGACAGCAAAGCTTCCCTGGGAACTTAATGACCATTTCTATCTCAACTCAGATTGTAAAACCTACTTCATAAAGTGTCTGAATGCTCAGTAAAAACTGAAATCACATGGCTGATGTTGGTAAATTATTCTTATCTTTTCTAAGAATGGCTATCGAATTGAAGAGAAATGAAACTATTTTTCAAAGGGATGTATTAAGAAATCTCATCTATACCAGGGGGATAAAGATATGTACTTAACTGACTATGAGGCAGTCTGAGGACAACGGAGTTGCTCTTTTCTCTAAATACGTGGCATTTTTATCTTTATACCTGATTTCCCCATCTACTCTCTTGTATTAATCTTATATTACACATGTCCTCATATTGGCCCTCTTTGATTCCATGGTACAGTTACACGTTACTTCCAGCCACTGCACCCCATAGAAAAGGCATGCCTGACTTTTTTTTTTTTTTGAGACAGGGTCTCACTCTGTCACCCAGGCTGAACTGCAGTGGCCAAATCCTCAGCTCACTACAGCCTCGAACTCCTGAGCTCAAAAGGATCTTGCTGCCTCAGCCTCCTGAGTACCTGGGACTACAAGAGAGTGCCACCACACCTGGCTAATTTTTTCTTATTTTTTGTAGAGATGGGGTCTCACTACATTGCCCAGGCTTGTCTTGAACTCCCAGCCTCAAGTGATCCTCCTGCCTTGGCCTCGCAAAATGCTGGAATTACAGGTGTGAGTCACCATCCCTGGCTATACCTGATAATTTATTCCTTCCAAAACAATTTGGGGGAATCCTTAGAGAATAATGCTTTAGGCAACAACAAAGAAAATCATTTAGCTAAATGTTGATTGTATTGTCAATCAAGTGAAACAACTGTACCCCCTCCCCAGTTCTACATTATTTTTGTGTAAAATTAGATTATAAAGAAAGATCATGGATATAAGCACAGATGACTTCAAAGATAAAAGAAATTGCCTAGATGTCCAAAAGTAAGGGATGAGCCAAGTTAGCTCATCCATACAGTGGTAGAACGTTAATCAGCCATTAAAAATGTCACAGAAGAATATTTAGTGAAATTTATGAATGTTCATAATACATTATTCAAAAAAGCAGGATATAAAGTTAAATAGCAAAATTACAAAAAGAATCCACATGTACAGAATTACTTCCCATTTTCATGCCAGTGTTTACCATGGGTTTATGTTTATATCGATGTAAAATATTCAAATGTTTTATTCTGCAAAAAATATATATACACCTGAAACAACAGTGGTTAATTGTGTGTGCTGGGATTATGAGTGATTAATTTCTTCCTCTTCTGCACTTATTATGCTTACAAATTTTCTACAATGACTATATATTGCTTTTATAATCAGACCTTAAAGGTTATTTTAAAAATAATTATAAAGTCATCGGCCAAGAACTCATAATAGTTCATAGCATGGAGCCTGTTTCTGGTAGCTAAGTCTGTTAACGAGCAGCTTTGAATAGGATAAGCTCACATTTCATAGGTACTTACAAGATTCATCTGAAGACACACTGGGGAAAGCATCACACTCTGACTCAAGGACAATTGTGACAAGAAGTTGCTGTAACTCTGCTCCACCCTGAAATCTTGCAGGCCCGTTAGGCCGCTTGTAGACACCAAAAATATATTCATAATATCTGCATGAGAAATAAATTTAAACACATTTTAAAAGCATGTTTAGCCAAATTTTAAATACATATGTACTAGAGGACACTGTAGTTGACTCCTCAAATCCATGCCACCTTTTATTAGTTCCACCAGATGTTCTCACCCCGAGCTGTACATGGGAAGCAGCTGGGGAGCTCTTTGAAAATCCTGCTGTCCAGACCTTCAGAATCTATGAGAACGGGATGCAGGCACTGGAGTTTTAAAAGCTCCCCCCATGCTCCCAGGGAAGCCCCTATTCAGAACAAGTAATCAAACTCATCAATCACTTTTGGGTATGAAACCCAATTCTGACCAGTGATTGGGGGTGTGTGAGAGTGTGGTGAGAAGGTCCTATCCTAAGCAAACCACAAGAAAACCTCTGTATGTGACAGCGGGCTAAAGAAGACAGAGCAGAGATGGAAGGAATATGGATCCATGATGATGCTATTGAACCACTCCATCTACTAATCCTAAATTCATTCCTGCTTTTGGACATCCTAATGTGTGAGACAGTAAGTTTTCCTATTGCTTAAGCCACATTGAGTCAGGGTTCCTGTTACTTTCCAACAAAAGTATCCTAATACATAATCCACTCTCCCCAAAATGTCACCAGCCCACAGAATTCTCACCAGAGCCTTAACTTACCTTCTGTTGGTACCCAAATGTCAAAGAGAATATTAAATAAAAATTTAGAGGTGCTA